>PVKS010047020.1:0-13015 GCA_004027875.1 Aplodontia rufa | reverse complement strand
GTAGCAGCACATTCCAACCCACTCTAACTCTTTGCATAACAAAGCAGGACCTAGCAGCCCTTCCTGAAGGAACTTATGGAAATAGTAACAAGATCGCCCTAGGGCAGCTGTTGAAATGGGGGTGAAGGCTACACCCCAACATTATTTCATGTCTGGTTGATGATAATTTAATGATTATGTAGTTTCAGCAAAAGCTTTGTATATATTAAGTGTGGTTTCAGTTCCTGTCTCAACCTCATTTTGCCCAAAAGGAAGAGATTTATCAAGATTAGTGATTTCTTTGGATGCCATCATGGACCACAAAGAGCAAGACAAAAAAAAAAACAAGAGGGAAAATTCTGGCTTTCTTTTTCTAGAGAAGTAAAATGTACACAAAATAAAATCTTTCAATATAGAAAAAATAGATTAATGGTTCCCATACCTAATAATTGCATCTGGGAAGCTTTTGAAAATATATACCTAGAAATAGTCTTAGGATCTACTTACCAATATTTTGATTTGTTGGACCTAGATAAAGGCCCTAGAGCCTGTATTTTAAATACATTTCTCAAGTAAATAACTATAGCTGTTATGAAAGAAGTTGGTGATGGGTGTTAGCATTATAAACGTAGCTTCCCTTTAACCTTATAACTTCCCTTCTAGGAATTTTGCCTGAAGTATACTTGAATAAGCATACTAGGATGTAAATACAAGGTTTGAACTTCAGCTTTTCTATATTTCAAAAAACACCTGGATGTCCCTCAATAGAATGCTCTAGGGATAAATGACAATATGTCCATATATTACAACGTAGGCTGTTGTAAAAGAACGAAATGCAGCCTGGCAGGGTGGTGCATACCTGTAATCCTAGAGGCTCAGGAGGCTGAGGCAGGAGGATTGCAAGTTCAAAGTCATCCTCAGCAGTTTAGCAAGACCCTAAGCAACTTAGAGAGACACTGTCTCAAAATAAAAAATAAAAAGGGTTAGGGATATGACTCAGTGGTTGAGCACCCCTTGGTTCAATCCATGGCACCCACAAAAATAATAATAAAAATAAAATGAAATGCTAACATTGACAAATGTCCATGGCATATATTATTCTTAAATTTTAAAAAAATGAATTATACAAGTTTTCCGATATGATCATCTTAAGTTAAATATAAAAAGTATTTGCAGTATATGTGATAATTCAAGAGTGTATAAGATACACTTATACACTGTTAATAGTGCACAAATTACTAAATTCATTTGGGAAAAATATGAGGACAATGTGAGAATTTTTCTTGTTAACTTGTACATTTGCTTTTACATTTTTTATGGCCATTGTTCTTAATCCTTTATATTTTCACCATAATTCAATCACTCAGGGCCTTTCTGAATCTCCTCCACATATATCCCGATCACTCATTCATTCATTCACCCAGTCTCTGAGCATGTGCGAGTACTGATGCCCAACAGTGCCAAGTGCCATTGCAGAAACCAGCAACAAACCAGACTAAAAGCTCTGCCCCATGCAGTGAGCGTCCTCACCTCTGTGAAGCTCAGTCCTTTCATCTATAACATAGATGTATTAGTAGTAAATTCTTCATCAGGCGTTCTGAGGATAAAACTGAATATGTGTGAAGCCCTTAGCACAGAGTCCAGTGCCACAGAAGCGCTGAATAACTGAGAGCTACAGTAATTGCTATCGTCCTCATTAGCACTTTTCACAACCAACTGCTTCATCCAACTTGGATTTTGGGGGGGAAAAAATTCTTCTGAAGAATGTTATTATTGACTTGTAAACAATTTGAAGTATACTTCCCTTACTGAATCACAGCAGAATTCTGAAGGGTTAGAGGGGGAAAAAGTAGAAGTCAATTCAGTGAGAGGAAAGCACTGCCTCCTGGTTATTCAATACGTCCCTCAGCCACAGAATTCTAATTTCCTGGGTTTAACAAAGCAGATTACATAGCAGCGGCTGAGGCACACATACAAATGGGCAGCATTTTGTTCATGTCAATGAGTATGAGTAATCTCTTTTGGTACTAAGGTTCCCAAGGAGCAATGTATGAACCCTTAAGCCTAAAAAGCACATACTCCCATGAGTGAAAAACCACAGTTGTGAAGTTTTGAAAGTGGACTTCTTCTCGCATTTGCACTTGATTTTAAAAGTACAAAACATGAACTGAACCAAATTGAGCTTGTCTCTTGTAATGACTCAGAAGCCGAACACGAAGTCAAGTTTAACATCCAATTAAATGCATTGTTTACAAACAAAAGCAATTATATTTTCAATTATAATGTAAATGAAAATTGCAATTGCTTTGCTACAAGTATATCCCCTTTTCCCCTTGGTTTCTTTTTTCTTTCTTCATTCATTTTTGTTTTGCTTTCTGTTTTCTGATCTGTCTGTTGTTGCTGCAGACAGAGTTAACTCTTTCAGCAACGTGGACTTTTGGAGTGGGCTGGCCTCCATGCAGCAGGGGGCTTGATTCTCTGATTCTGTTAGCTCTGGAAGAAACCCCAAGTTACATGAACCACTGCCAAATAATACAACCACGAGCAGTAGGTGATTTTGTGTCAAAGAAATGGAAAGTACTCCCTTTAAATATATAGTTCTTTTATGTGTTATAAAAGCTCATTTTTTACTAAGAAAAAAGGCAAGTGGTAACCTCAAGTTCTTGGATCATGAAAAGTATTTCTAGGTGGAAAGAGAAAGCTGCTGAGTATTCATTTAGCAAATATGCATTGCGTGACCATTGCTCTAGGAAATGGCTATGAAAATGAACACTCTTAAAAGTAGGGCTGTTGCAGTCAGTCATGTAAAGCTACAACGTTAACATGCTGTATTTCAACTTAATTCATAGTACCCTAACTTGGTTATTTTGCTTAGTAAAATACTAAGCATAGACCAATATAATTTTTTCCTAAATTATTGAATTACAGATTTTTTAAAAAATTTTATTGAGTGGAGTTATTATTGTACAATCATAAATGCATATAAAGTAATGATGTGAATTTCTGTTTTATAATTAGGTTGCATTCTTTCTCAGGAACAATCATTTCAAGGCATGTTTTCACTCCTGAAGTTAGTCTCAGCAGGAGTACCAAAATTCAAAAAAGAATAAAATAATGAATTAGAAAAAAACTTGAAGTATTTTGTTAGTCATGACAATTTTGTTGTATGTTTATGCAAACATTATTTAAACCAATGCAATGCAACAGATTACAGTGCAATATTTTAAGCTACTGCCATCTTTTCTGCCCTTTTCTGTTACATGGCAAGGCTACTTAATTCACTTATTCTAGCTATTAAAATGGACCTTTAGGTCTGGTAGTTATTTCACTGTAATCATTCTAATTGGTCAACTTGGATTCTCACTTGAAAATTCCCTAAGAAATTAATTTAACAGATGTAACTGTTGGCAAGTATTGATAAAAAGTCACAAATTTTTTTACAAAGGAATAGAATAAAATTTTCTTTTCTACTCTGACCTTTTTGTGGCTATGTCTGAGCACATTTTCCCAAACTACATCTACCAAAATGTATGTAATACTTTTCTTTTAAAAGTCTGTGATATGACATCCATTTATTCTGAACATAACACTTTTTAAGTGTTTATACAAAGTACTCTTACACCACTGAAGTAAAGATGGGAGCAATTGTTTAAAAGCACATATAATTTAATAGGAGATCAGAAATGATTCTGCATATAAATAACTTGTTAGTAAAGCAATTGATTTTTTAAAGATTTGGAAGATTGTTCCAAAATATATTTTTCACGTATGACTTTTGGTATTTTCTGAGTGAGTCAAATACTTTTATTATGGACTCTGTGGCTAACTCCCATGTGTGCCCTTAGCTGCATTCATACATTTGAGTGATTCTCTGACTGGTGTCTACTAAACCACTGGAGTGGATACTTGCAGTAGGCAAGGACCATCCCCTTTGCTCGTCACTCTCCTGCACTAGCTCAGTGTCCAACATGTGTAACTGTTCAATGATTATTTGCAAAATTAATTTTACTCTGTAGAGAGCCCTTTGGGAAAAGTGGGCAAACCACTTTTTGGCTTAGTTTTGCTTTTTTGTTTTGTTTTGTTTTGTTATTTTTTCTTCCAGTGGGTACCAGGGATTGAACCCAGGGATGCTTAATCACTGAGTCACATCCCCAGCCCTTTTTATATTTTATTTTGAGACAGGGTCTCACTAAGTTGCTTATAACCTTGCTAAGTTGCTGAGACTGACTTTTAACTTGCAATCCTCCTGCCTCAACCTCCTGAGTTGCTGAGATTACAAGCATGAACCACCATACCCGGCAGTTTTGCTGTTTTCATAAAGACTAATATACAGAAACTTCTCTATTTATTGTTCAAGTACAGCACTATCTGCAAAATGTCTTAGGTCAGTGAAATAGCATTCTAAAAATCAAAGTTCATTTGTTATACTATCAAGTGCAAAATTCATTAACTATTACCTTATATTTGAAACCATTTATATTAAATATAATCAAAATTTTAAGACATTAATTCTCACAGTGTCACTATCAGATAAGTACTGGTTTGGGGGGGTTTTGGGTTTTGTTTTTGTTTTTTTTTTGCATTGCAGAGGATTGTTTTCTACTCAAAAGAAAAGACTGTGGTTATATTGGTTCCTGCATTAATATGATTTATTGAATATATGATGTCTAACAATTAAAGAAAATTAGATATTTAGAAAACTTTGTAAATATAAAAAAATGTTATGACCAAGAGTATAATTTACTTAGTCCCAAGTAAAAATAATGCATAAAATTAATCACAACTTCACTCAAAAAGGGGTGTGAGTTTATTTTTAAAACTAACATCATTGAGAGGCTGGAGTGGTGGCTCCGCGGTTACAGTGCCTGCCCGGCATGCACAAGTACGCGAGTTCAAACCAGCACCACATACACAACGAAGTCTCAGAGCAACGAAAGCCAGATGAATAGCTAAATAAAATTGATTCTCTCTCTCTCTCTCTCTCTCACTGTCCCTCTCTCTTAAAAAAAAAAAACTAACATCATTGAGACATTATACAGAGAGACACTATGTAGGTCAATACCTAAAATTTTGCACATGATGTTTCTGTAGGTAACATGGGCATCCATCATTAAAACCCAAAAATTGCAAGTATGGTTAACAGTTAATTCATTTATTTGGAGTTTTGAAAGTGTAACTTAGGCCCTGTGGATAGAAACAGCAACAAAATATCTTTCCCATAGAATGATTCACAAGACTGTGCAAACTGCAAGCAGAATAGAATTTGGAACAAAAACCTCCCTGCATCATTCAGATGACTCCTTGGGGAGCTAGAAGGAGACCATTTGTAATTAGTTGGAACTCATCTTTGAACGGGAGTCCAGAGTCACTTCTGCCAATGAGAAAAAAATGCCCATACACACTAAATGATGATAGGAATCTAAACCAAGATTGTGTTTAAAGGCATTTACATGAGATAGCCAGTGTGTGTCCCTTGCAATGTCCCATGGGATTTTTTTCCCTATTATTTTTAACCCTCCAATATAATTTCAGAGTGTACCAAATGGTCCGTTTAGCTTCTCATGGAATCTGGCACAATGTGGACAATCAGGGATAAGAAGGGAACAAAGCAAGAAGAGGAGCCCAGAATTACTTTTTGTTTGTTTATGTTAAGGAATCAGCCCAAAGGAAAGCATAAGTCAAGAACCCATGCTGAGTAATAAATGCTCAGTAAAGAGAAGCAACTGTTGGAAAGGTAAAGCAATGCTTCAACTATAGTCACATTTGCCCTCAACCCAAAGGACCACCCTTGTCCTGGTTCTTTCTTTTATTCTGTTCATAGGTTACATGAGTTACATGGGAGTGGTGACACCCATTTTTCCTTCATCTGTGTGTGTGTGTGTGTGTATGTGGAGCAGGGAGGGAGAGAAAGGGAGATCTGTGAGATTTTAAAAATCATTTCAGTTTTGTTTGTTATTTTAAATTTGCTTCTTGGTTTTGCTTAAAATGTTCTAGTTTCCTCTATGATACAAAGACTTTTAGAAAATTAATTAAATTGGAAGACAGTTTTATAACAGTTGAAAGGCACAACCAAAATGATTTGTGTACAAAATAAACTGATTAGAAAGGAGGGGAAGTGTGGTTGAGGTGACTTTCAAGGAGAAAATAAAAGTTCAATGGTCGATGGGAAAGCCATCACAATTTGTCTCCATGCTTCCTACAACTACCTACAGATCGTCTCTCCCTTCCACCACCGGAATCAAGTAGTGGAAAGGGGATGCAAGGACGTTGAACTTCCACCAGCTGACAAAGGGACCAGGAGGTGACCTGAACCTTATTTTTCTACATGCTGCTTCAGTTCGTAGGGTACCCTTTTCTAAAATGTTCATGTCCCCTTTACGTCTCAAAAACCTAGAGGCCCAGTTCAAATACCCACCATTATCTTCACCACTTTTGCCAAAGTGACCCCACCCTGCTATGGAACCAGAAAGGACTCTAACAAACTGACACAAGCCTTCTTTGTGTAAGCTTTTTGTCCTTCTTCTCTCAGCTGAAACCAAAACAAACAACATGCAAGTCTTATTATGACCTTACACAAATCACAGATGATTCTCAACTTACAACGAGGTTACAACCTAATAAACCCATCACAAGTTGAAAATTCTGTAAGTGAAAAATGCACTTAATACACTGGACCTTCCAAGTAGCATAGCTTAAGTAACACAGATCTCAGTAGAGCACTGGATGTTTTCGACTGAGTTTTGAACTTCAATCTTTTCCTGGACTAGAGACATCCAATGATGGGACATGGCTGTGAGGATTTGGGGAATGGGGAGGTTGGCAGAGTTAGAGAATGCGTCACGGGAATAACTACATCTGAATTAAGCTGAGGATCCTTTGTGCTGCGAAAGCTCTCCCTGCAATTTCTGTACCTAAGCTAGGACCAGTCTTCTCAAATCTGTAAGTTCATAGAAATGAAAACACCTTGACAGTGTCATTAAAGGTGAATTTTTAATATTACCAACACCACAGTCATCAAATACTGTGAATTCTGAGTATCAACTGACAAACTTTGTTTCTTCTGTCCAGTAGAAAAATTTCAAATGTGATCTCCTGAGAAGCCTAGGAGTCAGATACTGGTAAATAATATAAAGACTTGACCATTGTATTTCTTTGTTGATCTGTAGCTGGCATCTGAATACGTGAATCCCTCTAGGGTGAGACGAAGACTCTGTAATTAAACTGATGTTGGTTTTGCTTCTCATGTCTTTTTCTTGTCAGTGAGTAGACTGTTTTATTCCTCTCATTTTTCCACATCGAATTGTCAGTGTCGTAATGGGTCTCCTATGGTTCCAGGCAGTTATTGGTTCTTGGGGGGAAATGCTCCTGTGGCATTATTGATTGCAGCCTTCATGGAAAGGACAGTGATTTACTGTGTTGCTTCCCGTGCAGCTGTGAATTTGCTGTACAATGACAGGGCCTTTGGTGGCATCCTCAGTCTCAACTTGACAAGAGATCTAGAGAGTAAGCCAGCTGTATTGAAATGAAAGTATCCTCACCCCAAATCATATTCTGTCCCTCATACTAAACCCAGGTCAGTAAGAGGTCAGTGAAGACATGGTTAAGAGCACACTAAATGGTGACACTGAAACTGAGCCTGTCACACTGTCTTCACAAGCCTCTAACCCGAGCTTAACCTCCTGAAAGCTTCATGCTGTCACCTCCCTGTTCTCCTGGGCCTCTCCCAGCTGCCTGCTTTCTCCGCCACATTCTCAGCGTTTCTTGCTCACTCTTAGGCTGCTCAAGCTGCTATAACAAAAGACTGAGTGGCTGAAGCGACACATGTTTCTTGGAGTTCTGAAGGCGGAGATCAATTTGGTTCTGGTAAGGGCTCTCTTCCTGGTTTTAAGATGGCTACCTCTTGCTCCATCCTGAAATAGAGGGGAAAGAGAGAAGAGGGAGAGAGAGAGAGACCTCATGTCTCTTCTTAAAGGCATACTAATGCCATCATCTAATTACTGTTCATACCCCCCAATTCCATATCCATATTGGGGATTACAGCCTAACATTTGATTGGGAGGGGAGGGACCCAAACACTCAGTCCATGGCATATGCTAGCATTCCGCTTCTTTTCTTGACTAGGATATTGGAATGGATGCAATCTTTGGCAGCACTGGGGGTTTGGTTTTGAGCATTATCCCTATCAGTATTCAGTTCTGAAAAGATAAATTAAAAACCTGAAAAATGGATTCCACTACACCATCCTGGATGCACCACATTAGTCTTTACAATAGTTATGATAATGGCTACCTGGTGTTAAGAAATTAATATACGTCAGGTATCATGCAGAACAATTTGCATACACAATGCAGTTTAAGATCAATTGTGTTCTGTTTCATAGATTAGAGAACCTGAAGCTCAAAGGAGTCATATTACCTTTCCAGTATGTTCTCAGTAAGAAATGATGCCAGAATTCCACCCAAGTTTATCTAACTCTAAACCTCACACTCTTACCTGCTCCATTTTCCTTTTCCAAATTTCTGTGTTTAAACCTGAACACTTATCAGTACCTCACTATCATTCTTTGATTTCTCTTTAGTCACCAACCCTTTATTATGGATATGATTCTATCCCTCTGTGAGCTTGTAAACAGAATTCATATCATCCATTTATTTTGTGTTCAATAAAACATCTAGCTACAGTTTTAGTGTCCTTATGAATACCATAAGGTATTCATATGAATCATATGAATCATATTCCTATTTATCATAAGTGAAAATGATAAGACTGGTCCTGGGTAGGAGAAGATGGAAGAGAAACTGAAAAGTTGCCATTGGTTCTCAGACAGATGCTAGAATTTGATGGACATGCCCATCAGATTACTAGATATGATCTCCTTGGACACTGTTTATCACACCTCCCATATGGATGGCTAGAAGCAGCCTTTGACCAGAGCTGAAAGAAAATGCAATCCAGCTTAAAAAAAAAAAAAAATCTATAAATCTACAAAACTAAGAAACTGCCCCGTGTTCTCAGGTTACGATTCCAGACATTAAATGGTGACATAGCTCTCCTCTTTATACTTCCCTGGCCTTCCTGAGATGTTCACCCTAGTGCTAGCATATTGTGTCATGCATCATAGACCAATTCTTACATATGAAAGACCTTGGCTCACCAGGGCCTTGAGGACCATCATTGAGACTCACTGAGATGTAAATTTAAAATCCATTTTATCTTAGTTTCCTTTGACTCATGTTGCACATTGTGCCTTGCAGGGAGGAATGGACACAAGTCCTCTTTTTCCATCACAATTACAGAAAAATCACTTGAAAACACATTCACTATAGCCTCGTGAAGTGCAGCTTCTCATAGAGAGTAAACCCAGAGGGCAGCGACAGCTACAATGTGGACCAGTTTCCCATGCTGCCCCTGTTGCTATGGCACTGTCCCCATTTGTTGTATATAGAATGCTGTTATTTGGAGTGATCTATATGTAGCTTGAGTTTTACCACAGTGACACTTTTATCAGGAGGAACTTTTTTTTTTCTCATCTACAAACAAAGCATTATATACAGTATCACCTGCTACCATATGTAAGGTGAAGATTCCTCACAATTTAGCAATATTCTCAGCAATTTAGTTGCTGATAAATGTAACAGACTGTCCAAACACGGGAAAATTGCACTTCTGCTGTTATTCATCAAGGCTCTTATAAATATTTCAGATCCCCACTTAGCCAGGTTGCTTTCATTTCCAATTCACCCAGGTTTAGAACACATTTGAGAGACTGAATATGTCTGGTTTCAAGTAGAGAAATACCAGAATTTGCAAATGCCTACATTTTATATGTACTCATATATGGTATTATTATAGACTTATTTCTGAATAAAGAGACCAGCTACTTAATCCCTCTAACAATTGTTATCAGGACAGAATGGTACTCAATTTTTATCAAGCCTCTCCTCTAGGTTACTGAAGCCTCCCATAATATCATCAAATAAGTAAACACTGTCCTGCATATAGCTCTTCCTATTATCATGGAAAATAGCCAGGAGCTCTCAGGAGCTCACACCGGAACTGTGGAGGCACTTCCCTTTCAAAGCAACAGCATTCCAACCTCTCCATTTGATCCAGCCACGCAGACACACATAGGAAGATGGACTGTTCCCTCTCTGTGTATTGGTAAGTTGTCTTTCTAATAACTGCAGAAAGCTTCACTCCTAAAGCAGGTAGTCCTGCTGGTTGAAGAAAATAGATACATTATCTGAGGTAATAGATAAGTCTCATTAAGAAGATGGAATAGACTAATTCCCAGCATATCTCCCATGCGTGGGAAAACTAAATTGTGAGGCAGAGCAGTAACACATCAATTATCCTTTCTGCATAGAATTAGATGAGTCTCACTGCTATTTTATACCACATTATGTAATTTTTTATAAATAACCATTTATATCAAAGAGGCAGTTTGGACCTCCTAAAAGACACCTAACACTTCTAGTTTATTAATCAGACTTACTCCTGGAACTATCCTATTTATTATTTATGGTCCTACTTAAGGAACCCTTACACCTATTAAGGAATCATTGGTAACGTATGTCAACCAATGTTTATTATTAGCCTCAAAGCAAGAGCTGGACATCTGATGATATTACAGTTTTAAAAATTGGCTCCTAACAAGTTAGGCTAGCTCCTGATATTCAAACTAAATTTTTGGAGATCCTGTGTTAAATGCTGATTTATAATCAGTAGAATTTAAGTAGTTAGTCAGGCTTGTGACATCAAATTATCACATGTGAAGAACTTGAGAACAATTCTGTTTCTTCAGTCATCTTATCATGTCTACCCTTCTCTTGTTTACACAGCTAATTTTTGTTAATAAAATCTTTGCACAGGATGGAATATAGAAATTTCACATTGCAGGAGTTAAAACAACGAAAGTTCATATATGAAGACTTTGCTTACTAGTGTAAACAATAGATTCAAGGACTCATTTTCATTTGTGGGCCATGTAATAAAAAGGAAACCATAGAAATGCTTTGCAGATTATAAAGTGACATTCAAAAAAAGTTTTTTTAAATATCTTACATATTAATAAGGAATAGAAGCGCGTACATTCTCAAGTCTCTGAGTCTGAGATCAGTTTTACCCTTGGCATGATTTTGAAGGAGAAGGAAGAACATGAGAAAGGAAATTCCAGAATTGGAAAAGTGCTAAAACAGAAGGGGGCTCCTCTGTGACAGGCATACCTCTGCAGTCATGACTGCTGCTATGCTGTTTCAAAATATGTGGGTGTTACTCTTGCCTGGACTGCCATAGCAAAATACCTTAGATTGGTCACTTACATAATATGTTTCCCATGGTTCAAGGTCAAGATGGTGCAAGGTAGGTTGTATTCTAAGGCTCTTAGCATACCTGGAAGCTGCCATCTTGCTGTGTGCTGAAATGACACAGCACATGGAGAGAGCAAGCTCTCTAGGGTGTCTTCTTAGGAGGACACTAATCCCTTCAGGTCAGGGTAACACCCCCATGACCTCACTCAAACCTAATCCAAGGCCCCATCTCCAAATACTATCATAGTAGGGCATGGAGATTCAACACATGAATTTTGGAGGGATGCAAAGATGCTGTCCCTTACACCAAGAGATTGAGCACTAATTTTTTTTCCCATCCATGGCACATCAAGTTAACAAATATTTACTGAACTAGTACAGAAAGCAAGTCACTATGTCTTTGATGTGGGAAATAGAACAAAATGCATAATTTAAGATCTCTGTCCTCAAAGAATTTACAATGTGGGTGAAAATACAAGAAATACACAAAGAGTAAAGCATTTATCAATTATAAATAATAATTCAGATTGAAAGGGAAGCTTTACAAGGCAAGGTATGGCTCACTGTTAAATGGGCAGCACCTGAGAGTGTTCTGTCAGAGAAAATGGAAGAGGAATTCTGAGAGAGGGCTTTAGTGGAGCAGAGAGGGGCCTTCTTGTCAGTCACTTAATGAATAGGGCACAGAACCAACCCTCAAAGAGATCAGCATCTGGAAGAGGAAAGGAAAATGTCAGCAAATTCAAGATCAAACCTAAACTCCCAAATAACTTGCAAGCCTTGCTTCTCCACCCCTACTCTGGCGCTTTCCATATGAACAGCCTGGTCCCAGGAAATGCTTTTCGCTTCCTCGAAAGGCCTGTGCTTCTCTCTCTCTCTCTCTCTCTCTCTATCTCTGGGCCTTGACACAGGAAGTTTCCTGTGTAATCCCAATCCACATCTTCACCTTCATTCTTAGTTTCTCCTCTTAGACAACACTTGTCCCAAAAGGGTGTCCCCAAACTTCCCACCTTCCTAAGCCAAGACAGGGCGGCCTTCGCACAGAGCCTTTGGTGCCACACCTCTCAGGGCACTTAGCCACCCTGCGGGACAAGACACAGGCTAACCAATCAGAGGCCATTTTCATTTTGTTTTCTCTCCCATTTATAGAAACATTTGAGCATATTTAGATCCCTGATGGGAAGAAGTTAGGAAGTAGGATTCACTTTTTAGAATGTCCAAAATGAAGAGAAATTGATTACTTCCCTTCAGTTCCAACCACCTTGAGAAAACTTTGTGTTATGTTACTGTCTTAACACATTCCTAAAAAATCAAAGCACTGTATAGAGTTGGAATCATGCTCAATAGAATACATCTAATTGGTTAAAATATGATTTCAAAAATGATTTTAGACTTTCCACCTATGAAAATGTGAGTATTGTCAAGTATATCTAAAAATAAATAAATAAATAAACGGGGAAATGGAGGGGAAAGGGAAATACTGGGAACTCAGTTAAAACAAGGTACACCCCAAGCTTTTATTTCTTTTATTAGAAGTATATAGAAATACAGTTGATGGGGAAACATTATCAAAACATTAGCAATCAATGGATATAAACTTTGTTATCCAGGGGAAAAGCCAAAACATGGATAACCACCTTGGGTTTTACCTGTTGCAGTTTCCCCCAGAAGAACTCATGCGTTAAATGGGTAGTTCGTGGAGGAATGACATTGGCTTCTGGGATGGTTCC
>PVKS010047019.1:0-13019 GCA_004027875.1 Aplodontia rufa | reverse complement strand
AATCCTCTTGCCTCAGCCTCCAGAGCTGCTGGGATTACAGGTCTGCAACACCATGCCTAGCTACTTTTGTTGTTTTAATACAGCTAATTTCTATCTTTCTTTCTACTTGGTTGAGACTCTTTCTTTTCATTTTAATACACATTAAAATTACTTCCTATATTAGTAAACATCTAGAATATAAACCTTGACATTATCCCCAGTTTTCTCCACCATTACACAGGTTTTGTCCCATTGTAATTTGAACCTACCCCTACCACTTAATCCCTAACCTTCCTCCAAAACCTTTTTTTTTTTCTATTTTAAAGAGAGAGACAGGATTAAGTGAGAGAGAGAGAGAAAGAGAATCAACTATTTTTTTTTAATCTGGTTTTAGTTTCTTTGACATTTAGTTGCATATGTGATGCTGTGGTTTGTGCATGCCAGGCAAGTGCTCTAAAACCTGAGCCACTGCTTCAGCCCCTAAATATCATGTAACATGACTTTAATAACTACTCCACAGGACTATGTTACATGTGCAGTTACATATTTCATTCTTAAAGGAGTCAAAATTCCTGCATAAATTTTTGCAAGACACAAATTCTAAGTTTCCTGGGTGAGTGAATCAATGGTTCCAGAGAGTGGATGTTGAGTTTCTCCTTTGCTTGATCCAGACAGAAAAGAAGAAAACCTGGTCAAGCTTCATGTGTGCTTGCTAGAGAGTAGTCATTTTTTTTCACATGACAGTTTGAGAATTAAGAAGAATTTGAGACAATGCACCAAGTTAATCAGATCCACAGAAAGTTAATTTTAGGGCAGCCAAGAAGACTGCTCATAAAAAATGTAGTAAAATAAAGAAAAAAAATATTTTTCATCTTGCTCAGATAACTCCTCTTTTCCTGTCTTTCTCATCCAATGCACATGTAGAAACCAAGGATAAAGAATTGTCTTCTCTCCAGTTTCATGTAACTTCTAAAATGCACTGTGTAAAACCTACAGTTGTATAAAGCCACTTCAATAACAAATCCTTTTTTATTCAAAGTCATATTTTATTTAGTTTTAAAAAACATTAAAATTTATACTTATATTAAGTCTCAGACAAAATGTATCATTGTAATACACAACAAAAACAAAATACAATGAAGCATAAAGAAATAATAGATGAAGTTAAAAGATGTAGAAACTTCCAGTGTTGAGAATTCACAGCCATTCTCTTAGAACATTTATAGAGTAATCATGAAGGAAAGAAACTGTCAAAAGACTCCCATCTTTTATAATACTGCAAATGCATTTTAAATATTTGTTAGCAGATGATAAAGAATATTGGCAGCAGGTCTTTCTTATTCTGCCCATTGAAGTATTTTAGTTTGAAATATATGTTGAATTTTTAATATTAAACATTGGAAACTAGATTTTTAAAGAAAACTTTGATTGATATAATTAGCTATTTTCAGATTACTTGGGAATAAAATCTTCTACTTTTAATAATTTATTCAGACAGAAACAACCAGAATTTTAAATAAGTTTAATATCTGCATATTTAATTATTCCCAGTGGAGGTGTATTTTAGTCCAAGTTTTTCATTGCTGGTCACCAAAAGACCTGACAGCATTGTAGAAGAGGGAAAGTTTATTTTGACTCACTATTTCAAAGGTTTCTGTGCACCCATGTTCAACTACATAGCTCTGGGCCCAAAGTAAGGCAGAACATCATGGTAGAAAGGGTTTGGCAAAGGAAAGCAGGATATGGCAAAAAAAGGCAGGAGAGAGAGAGAGAAATAGAGAGTGAGAGATCCACTTGACAAGGACAAAATATGAACCCCAAAGTCATACCTCACCCCCAATCTATTTCCTCCAGTCACACAGTCTCTGCCTACAGTTACTGACTAGTAATTCCATATTAGTGGATCAAGCCACTGATTAGATTACTGGTCTCAAAACAATTATTTCACCTCTGAAAATTCTCGCATTATTCCACACATGAACTTTTGAGGGGTACCTAATATCTAAATTATAACATTCCATCCCTGACCCACAAAAGCTCAGTTTCTTAGAGTCCCTATGATAATAACAGTTTAAGCATGGCCCCAAAGTCGAAGTCCAAAAATCTCCTCTGACATTGAAGGCGAACTCATGAATGTTTTCTCCTGTAACGATCAAAAGCAAGTTACATGTATCAAACATACAATAACACAGAGTAAACATTTTCATTCCTCAGCAGCAAAACAGGAGGCAAAGGATAGGACTAAAGCAAGATCAAAATTTATCTGGGCAAACAAGTCCTGTAGCTCCATGTCCAGTATCTGGGGCACATGGCTTTCTGCTGTTCTCTCTAAAAGGCTTGTGTATCTCCACCTCACCCTTGGCCTTGATGATTATGACCCACATGGTCTCTCTCGTAGTTTTTTCCTGCTGCTTTCCTCCACAAATGTCCCATGTTGTCAGAATCTCTTGATCTTGGAGGTTTCCATGGCTTCCTTCTAACCTCTTCATCTGTCACCTCTCCAAGGAAGCCCACAGGGACTCCACCTTGTTACACTTTGCCTGGTCTCTGAGGCCTTCCTTTGAAATCTCAATGGAATCCTCCATGACCTCCTAAGTCCAGCATCCCGAATTGTTCCAGAATCAGAACCACATATTTGACACCAAGTTCTGCCACCATCTAAACCAGTAATCAAGTCTCCTGGGAATATAGCCGCAGAGCCTCTGAGTGCCTATGTATCTAAGCACAGTGAAAAAAGTTCCTAGCCCCACCCTCCATGTGCAAGCAGAGTACTGTATTGGTGTCTTTTCAATTAATATTTATTTTTATACCTTTGAGGTTTAGATGGGTGCAGTTTTGCTAATTCTTGAGATGCCTTCAAGCCACCTTTCCTGTTGTTTCTAGGTAAAGTACACAGCATTTCTTTAGTGTCTATAACCTCTTTAACTGTCACATCTTCCTTAGCCTTAGTTTTGATACTGGTGGGATGTCCTGTTGTGGTCTAGGTTCTGGGCATCCTGAAAAAAAAATTGAGAAATAAAGACAGTAATAGTAGGCAGAGCACAGATTTATTGAAGGTGAAACTGAGAGTGACTCTCTAGAGTGGAGTGGGCTGTGAGAGAGCGGCTCAAGGTCCTGATGTCTGAGTGAGTCTTACGTCCTGAGCTTGAATTGTTCCCCTCTCCACACAGACCTGATTGAAGACCTTGCCCTATTTGTTCCATTTGTTTACTCTATTTTTGCCTAGTTAGAATGCTAAACCTGTTATGAGAGTGCCATGTGCCCTTAGTGGCAGGAGATAGGAGATGTCATGGTAATGGGGCTTATCAAAAACAAAGACAAGCTGAGTCATCCATCTTGTACTCCATCTGGCATTTTTCTTGTACCCTTCCTCTGCCATCTTGATGTCCCTAAAATCCTCATTTTTACTCTCATTTTTCTAAACTGAAAGATTTTCAAATATTTCTATTCTGCTTTCTGCTCCTGCTTATCACAGCAAACTTGGCTAAAAGCCTCCAGCAATATTCATGCCACTGCCTGAATATAGTGTGTCTTGAAATTTTCTCTGCCAGTTTAATTAGTAAATCAGCTTTAAGTTCAGCCTCATAAAAAGGTCTCAGGCTGTGAGCAAACTGCTACATTCTTTGCCAGAATGGAACAAGAATGACCTCTTATCCAATTTCTAAGAGCCCTCCCTCTCCTCTGAAATCTCTTGAGCCCAGTCTTTACGGTCTACATTCTGGCCTGAGCTCCCACCAGAATCACCCATTAAGCTCTGTTTACAAGATTCTAAAGTTTTTCCAGTTTTTACCACTAAACATTGATCTCAAAATTCCTCCCACAAACTCTAAAATGCTCCAAAAGCTTCTGAACCACACGATCTTGTTAGTCATAGCAATGATCCCATTTCTTGGTAGTACTATCTGGTCTTTTCAGCTTCTTTGTCACTGTCACCAAAGATATGACAAGAACAAAGTCAAGGACGAAAAGTTTATTTTTGCTCACAGTTTCAGTGGTCTCAGTCCACAGATAGTTGATTCCATAGCTCTGGGCCCAAGGTGAGACAGAACATCTTGGCAGAAGAGCGTGGCATAAGAAACCTTCTCAGAATTTGACAAACAGGAAGTGGAGAATTCAACAACTTCTAAACTTTCACTAAAGCACAAATAAAACAAAACAAACATTAATGCATCTGCTTTAGTTTATGAAAAATAACTTTTTCTGAAAAATAGCAAGTATTGATAAATAGTAATAAAAATTGAATACATAATAATTTTTCATAATACTGACATTCCCTCCATGCAGTTTTTCTACTTACTTTTATACATAAACTCATATGTAGAAATGTATAAATATATTACATAAATAAATAGAATTAAAATAACCATATGCTATGAATGGGTTGGATTGCATCTCCTCTCAAATTATAGTTTGAAACTCTAAGCTTAAATGTGATGCAGGCTGATGGTGGAGCTTTTGGGATAAAATTGTATCATATGAATAGAGCCTTTATTATGGAATTAGTGTCCTACTGGAGATTAAAGAAATAGCTTTCTTTTTTCCACCAGGTGAGGATATGGCAAGAAAGCAGCTCTCTACAAATCAAAGAAGACCCTCACCAAGCACTGAATCTGTGAACACCTTCATCTTGGATGTCCCAACTTCCAGAACTGTGAGAAATAATTGTTTATTGCTTAAGCCACACAGTCTATGGTACTTTGTTATAGCACCCCAAGCTAAAATATTCAAATTAAAATATATTTTTGTAATTTAAACTGATTATAATAACATTCATGTAAATAATCTTTTTAATTTATTAAATTCTTTTAAAGATTTTCTCATTAATTTAAGATTTCAAAACATATGCTACTGTTAACCCAGCTAGCCTAAACAAAGTTTAGGCTTTCATCATGTTCAATCTATGATTTAGTTAGGTTATAATTTTCTAGCATTCAATATTAAGAATTATAAAACTTCAAGAATATTTACAATAATAAATCCATCATTTTAGCCTGAGAAATAGTAATTAGTAGTCCCCTGTATAATAATCATTTTCTCCATCACATGTTATATGGAAAAATTAATTTATTTTAATGAATAAATTTATAAGCAGAAATAATAATCATGAACTATATTTTCTTGCCATTAACTAAGGGGACAATTCACATTAGATTGGCTTTTGGTGTAGACAAAACAAAGGTTTCTAACCTCAGTTTATATTAAAATGTATATATTTAAAAGCATTCATTTATAAAAGAAAAAAAAAAGGAAACTGTTATCTACCTCTTTCATTCTCTCCTGTAAAAACTATAATAGTTAAAACCCACAAAAATGTAGAAGAAAGGAGAAGAGAAGATAGCAAGGAAATGTTGAAATCTGGAAAATACACACATGAGGAATAACTGCTTCACCAGACCAGAGAAAAATAAATCCAAAGCTAGTTGTTGGAGAGGTACTGCAGAAACTTTCAAGGCTCAAGGATTGCAGGCATCTGGTATCTCTGAAAAGTGTGCATGACCGCAGAATCAAAAACGGGAGGTTTGTTGCATATCTTAATAAAGAGAATTCCCAACTCAATTACTTAATTTAAGGTACAGAGAATGGTTAGTAAGGCTTCTGTGGAATGTCTCAGATTTAACATGCATTAATTTTAATGTTTGATAGGTGAATTGCAAAGCATTAGAAATTTGCATATCTTGAGAAGATTTTTCCATATGCTGTTTCTGAATGATAGTACCAAGTGAGTCTTGCTTAAAAGCCCTTCATAGCTAACTAAAACTACAAGATTATTGGTGCTTTTTATTTTATATTTATTTATTCATTTCCTCTTTTAAGGCTTGTCTACAATCTATACAAATAAACAACTCCTTCTCCATCGCCTGAACAGAAGACTGGAAACTTGCTTTCCGGGAAATACAAGGCGGGGGGTGCAGCTGACTATTTAAGTTTAGCAGGCAGATATGAGTGTGGGGTACTTAGATGAATACAAGATTTTTGAGAAAATTGGTATAGTAACTTGTGATACCCTTTGTGCACTTTCCCCCAATTGGAACAGCTATATCTAGGCTTACATACCCTTGGAAATTTTCACTTGTGGTAAAATTTCCTTAAGAGGAGTGACTTACAGAGCAGGACACTTGAAAATGCCCAACAAAACTGTTGTGAAGCATTCCGTGATAGATGATAAAAATAGCCACGGTCTTCTCCTCTCTGCATCTTGCAGAACAGCATTGCAGATCTTCCCATTAAAAGGTGGGGACAATTTCTCCACCCTGTATATCTGGGTTTGTTATGTAGTTTGCTTTGGCCAAAGGAATATTCACAAATGTGATACAAAACAGATGCTCAAAAGTCACTTCTGCAACAGGATTTGCTCTCATGCTGCACTTGGAATCCTAAAAACATCATGTAAATAAACCAATCTAGCATACTGGAAGATGAAAGAGGACAAGGACGCCTCAACCAAAAACCTTCCAACCGCAACATCTGAGGTCCTAGATCATCCAGCTGCCAGCCAACATCGCAGCCGATCAGAGTGTTAAGGGACAGACAGATGCAAATGGTGGGAACATGAAGTTAGTAGAGTAATTCTATAAAATGGTCCCACTGCGCTGAACTTATATACTTTCTTTTCTAAAAAGTAGTTTACCTACAGCTCTGCCTGGCCTAAGTGAGCAGGCTATGTCACATTCCTCAGCCGCTACCTGTTATCCGCAGGAGAAATACAGGCCCAAAATAATGTCCATAAGAGGAACCCAAGTTACCTTGAAGAGAATGACTTTTGAAACCAGATCCTAAAACTCGGGCAGTTGAAGATTACTCCTCCTAACCAGAAAATCTGTAAGAACATGTGGTTAATAATCCCGTTAGGGGCTGGAGCGGTGGCTCGGTGGTTACGTCACTTGCCTGGCATGCACAAGTACACAGGTTCAAACCCCAGCAACCCAGGTACACAACTAAGTGTTAGAGCAACGAAAGCCATGTGAAAAACTCAATAAAAATTGAATCTCTTTGTCTCTGTCTCTCTCACTGCTATTCTCTCTTAAAAAAAAAAAAAGAAAGAAAGAAAGAAAAAGAAAAAGAAAGAAAGAAAAAAAAAAAGAAAATAATTCAGTTAGAACCTGTCAGCATGGACCAAGGTGACCTAGAGTTGCCATGACAGTGAGGACTTAAAAGTCTGATGTCATCTTCCCATCAGTAAAAGGTCACGAGGTAGACCTGGGTAGGACTCATGCCTGTTACTCTGAGTGACATGAATAAAATCCTTGGAACTTGATCACGAGAAGTGGGGTTTAGAGGGGGTCTTCATGCTGCCTCAGTTTCCCAAAAGGCCCCAGCTCTAAAACAAGAAAAGCAAAAACTAATCCAAGGAAGAATTCAGCTGGTTCAGTCCAGATTCCACCTGAACTACAGAATCATAAGCTAAATAGATGTCTATTGTATTAAGTTACTCATCTTAAAGTTGATTTGCTGCATAGAAAAAAGATACAAAAACTGATTGCTCTATTAAAATAGCCATAATAGAATGAGCACTGGAATATAGACCTTTTTTTTGCTGGATCTAATTCTTAAGTAGGAAAAAAAAATCAGGTATTTAACTCATATGAGAAAAACAGAAAACTGAAAACAAACAAATGTTTTGTGAGACATAAAATCAGTAAAGAAAAAAGAAAGGTACATCATGAAAAGTTATTTAATGTCCTGAGAGAGATGTGGGATGATTTCTCACTATGTAATAAGAAGCATGAGATTATAAAAATGGAAGAACCAAAAAGTGATGTTAGAAATTAAAAACATGATAGCAGAAATGGAAAATTGGATAAAAACACTGGAAGATACAATTAAGAAAATTTATAAGAAAACAGAAGTGGAAAGGGTTAGAATATGAGTTTAATAATTCAAATATGAATAATATACATTTTAAAGAGGACATGGAAAATAGAAATGCAATCATCAAATGAATTATTGATAAATAATTCAATGTTTTTACGAAGTTGAGAACGTAATTTTCCCTAGATACACAATAATTTTAAAAAGACCAACACAGGTCATAAAATTTTTGAAAACTCACAAGTCTAGAAATTAAGAACAAACCTTAAAAGCTTACAGAGAAGAGAGGAAAGGGAAACACTTACATGCAAAGTGTCTGGAGTAAGAATTCTATGGGACTGCTCACTAAGTAGCTTTTTAGTTACCTCTTAACAATTTTAGTAGCTAAGGAAGTTTTTAAGTTTACTGGAAATTTAAAATCATTGAAAATTTAAAGAACTCTGAAAGCTAAACACTTCAAAAATTGTGAAGGGAAATAATTTTCAACTGAAATTATAGCACAATCAACCTAGGTATCAAATATGAGAAGGGAATAATGACATTATCAGGCATGCAAAGCTTTAAAGATTTTACTGTCCACGCAACTTCTCTCAGGAAGTTATCAGAGGAAGCATATCCTCCAAATAGAAGAAAAAGCAAAAAGTGGGGGTGGAGGGAAGGCAGTGATTCCGGAAACAATGGATTCATCACAGGGTGATGGAAATTGCCAGCAGGACTCCAAACAAGCTGGCAAAACTGGGGAAGGAGGAGGTAGAGTTCAAAGAAGGATGTGGGAAAGCAGATGAGATAGCACAACAAGGTGGTTAGGATATGTGGGAAACTTTCCTGCTCCATCTGTACACCCATGTATTTCAGAGTTGAATGAATACAGTACTTGTAGTGAGAAATATTTTCATAAAGAAAAATTATCCTGCACATACATAAATCCACATTCCCTACAAAACGGTATCTCTAAAAAGTGTTATTTTTTTAAAAAACATATACTGTTTCTATGGGTGTTAATAAGGCTACTAATTCTAATGCCTTCTCACATATTTCAAATTCAAATCAAAATTAAGAGAGTGGAGGATTTCTATAGATTATCTACATTCAAAATTAGTTTCATGGACATGTTTCCTCAACACATCAAGGGACTAATGAATATTTTATAATGAATTATTGATATCACCATAACACAAGAGCATTTTACTCAGAATAAAGATTAATACCAGAAGAATACTAAGATGTGACTATCTGCCCAAAGCTTGGGTGCTGGAACAGCCTTTCGGAAGCAGTGCAGCCCAGGGACAGCCAGGACCTGTTTTGGTGCCCACACTCCCAGCAGCACCCTGCATTTCCAATGAAGTCCCAGGATCCTACACTATAACTATAACTCATTATTTTTGGAACAATTTGTGTATAATTTATTGATTTTTTTTTAATTTTTTTTCTGTACTGTTACTCAGCACCACCTTTACAATGTACTGGGAAATATATTTATGTGTCTAAGTACAACAAGATTGATAAAGGAAAACATTTCAAATATGTTTGGTTTCATATTGTTGACATTCCCCCACCCCACTAAATGTCAAGTGCGAGATTGACAATGTAGTTGGAAGTCCTGCAAAGGACAAGGGCAGAGCAAAGGCATCCTGGAAGCTTTCCTTATTTGAAGACCCCTAGAAGGTATGTTTGAACCCAGAGGACACCTGTTTCCCAAGTATTGAGGGTTTTTTGTGGTTTTTTTTTTGTTTTTTTTTTACATTTTAAAATGGTAATGAAGCCGCTACTGACATAGATCAGTTGATACTTCAATGAGGCAACAAGATAAAGAAGTAGTGAAAACCTAACATCATTTGAGCCAAGATGGATTTTACAAATGTCAATAAAAAATAAAAAATAAAGGTAAAGGACCATTTTGCCTTTCACCTTAGTAACAAAATATAATGGTATTATATTTTGTTATTTATATTTTATTATTTAAGAATAATAAAGACATTTATACTCATTCATAATAATTAATGTAACTTTTATATAAAATTATATGGAATTTTTGCTAATTATCATCAATTCAAAATTTATTATTCTTATTTAGAAAATATCTAATAAAGATCAAGCCTGCCAATTTTGTTTTTGGTACTGGGGATAGAACCCAGGAGCACTTTGTCACTGAGCTACATCCCCTGCTCTTCTTATTTTCTGTTTTGAGGCAAGTCCTTGCTTGGAATGCTGAGACTGGCCTCAAACTTGCAATCCTCCTGCCTCAGTCTCCCCAGATATTGGAAAGCCTGGCACTTTGATTTAACCCACAAAGATTCTAATAAGTCATATATTTGTATAGTAATATTCATGTCACCTTAAGAGTTTTGAAGGACTCATTTTTCTAAGGGACCCATATGTCACATCAACTCAGAGACAAGTGAATTTTGTACATAAACTATAGCACATATCATATGATAGCGAATGGATAAAATTTTCACAATAATAAATACCATGCTTTATAGTTAAATAATATGTTTGGCTTAGTAACAGCATAATAATCTTCTTTGCTAAGTTTTTGAGATAAAGAATTTCAGTGCATGGTTCATTCTCCTATGAATTTTATTGGCTGTCTAGGGAGACCACATATCTATACATGAACCAATGAGAAAACCACATAAAGCTGCATATAGACTATTGATATCTCTGAGAGAATGATCTAGAGTCCTGTTTTCCTCTCCACACTGGCAAGGACTTGCATTTGGAGAGGATGCTCTTTTCATATGAAATGAAAATTTTATTACTTCACAAAAGAATGTTAATGTGAACCTCAGTAGAGAACTAAAGTGCTGGCCAGGTCACTCACTAGTCAGTGACTCACTGGCCACACCAGCCTCAGGCATATGTGACTCACATGTATGCCTCGCCTACCAAATTACATGGGAAAATTGCATGAACTTTCCTTGTTCTTGCAAAAGGTCAAAACCACTAATGTAAATAAAGAATACCTGTGGTCTAATATGTGGTCATACTTGCCTCAGAGTTACAGGAATCAAAAGAAGGGGTGGTACAGTATGGGTTGGGCTAATTACTAGTCGCTCACGGAAGCAATATGTGTTGAAGGGCAGCCTTAGAAGAAGGCTGTGTTTGAGCAAACACAAAAATTTTCAAGTTATTATATTAACATAATATAGTATTAAAGACTGAATTGAAAGTAGTGTACTCTTGAAAAATGAAGAAAGCAGTCTAGTTGAAGTAGAAGGTAGATAGATGCATGGAAAATAGGGTCAGAAAACTATAGAGGAATAATTTTATGTAAGAAAACCCTCACATTAATGTTAATTTGAGAAAGTCAACATTGATAAGCAGGCATTAAGGAACAACTTCTGGATTTCTGGTGAGGTAAAATGATGTAACAGTGTTTTACAAACTGGAAACTAAGATTGATGAGCAAAACAGATTAAAAAGGTTAAAATTTTATGGTAGGACTAATCATTAGCAAGCTCTGAAATGACTAAGTTCTAGGCAGCAAGAAATAGAGATTAAAAAAACTAAAAGATGCAGACAATATATAATTGCCAAAATTCAGTAATGAGATATGGGAAAGAAGAGACAAAAGTGTCAACACATTGCTTTGTTTTAAAGCCAATTTCCTCAGATATCTGAAATATTCCTGAGTAGGTTCTTGTAAATATAATATTTCATTTATATTCTCAAATACCTCACTCAAATTGGTTACTTATTTGCATATTTTATTACATTCAACATTTTCGCACTTCGTGAAGACCGATTTTTCTTTTGCCTGTGTCTATACTTTTGCCATCACTTTTTTTTAGACGAAGGAAAATGAGTTTTCTTTTAAATAACAGCAAAGCTTCATCATCAAAGACAAAAATTAATGCTAATATGAATGCTAATGTCTTAGCAATTTGGTGTCCTTGATTTCAGGTGTCAATCAGCAGTTGAGAACAAGGAGATTATGGCAGCATTAGTAATTTTTTTTTTAAGAGAGAGGGACAGAGAGAGAGAGAAAGAGAGAAATCATTTTTATTTAGTTTTTCATGTGACTTTCGTTGCTCTGAGACTTTGTTGTGTACATGGTGCTGGGGTTTGAACTCGGGTACTTACACATGCTAGGCAAGCGCTGTAACCTCGGAGCCACTGCTCCAGCCTCAGCATTAGTAAAATTGATAGAATTTAATCTTTGCTGAAAATGTGTGTGTGTGTGTGTGTGTGTTTGTGCTGGAATGGAATGTTTTCTAAAACTTCTGCTCGGCCATAATATCCAGTAAGACTCAGAAAAGAAATGGACAGGTAAGGGAGATACAAAAACAGCTATATGTTGGCAATCTCAGATTCCCAGAGTAAGCTACCTGAAGTTTAGCACTCATTCTTCAAGATGATTACTGTAAACCCAGCAGGCATTTAAGGCAAAGAGGAATTGGAGAAATGACTTGGAACATTTTAATCCATGTACCCATAATTGATTAATGACATTTTAAAATGGCTAAAATATTTTTTTCTAACATCTTGCAGCCAAATGCTTATAGTAATGAGTGTGAACACATCAGATCTCTTTTCCATGAAAATCAATCTGTTGCTACCTTTCCCAAATTCTGTAACCTTCCTTGGTTGAAATAGGAGCCCTTGTGACACATGGAGTAAATTATTCATCTACAAATGGTGCCTTATTCACACCCTGGAAGAAGGAGGTTCCTCACAGGAGAATCATTGTCCCTGAAATATGTTTTACATCCCTTACTCACCACCTTAAGTGCATCGTTTGTGAAAAAAATCAAAACAGCTTAATGCAAGGATAGAAGACAGCATTCTATAGAGACAATGTGACAATGAGGGTTTCTAAATATTCTAAACAGAAATGATACATTTTGATTATTTGTTAAGGCACATATATCTTGACTCTCCAAGTAAACAAAAACCCAAATAAAAAAACACAAAATCTCCCTTAAAGGGGAGGTGGATATACCTACAAAGTGGGAATAAAGTTACCTAAACAAAATTCTCAAAACTTTACTGTCTGGAGGAACAAAGCAATCTGGTTCTAATAGGTGTTTTTGATATGATATAAAAATAAGGACTTATTAGAACCCAATCATTCTGGTTTTAACTATAACTAAATAACTTTTTAAAAAAATCATATACCCATAAGAAGGAAATTAAAATATATGTGGATTTTGATAAAAGTAAAATTTAAATCTCTGAAAATTTCTATATCTATATCTATCTATCTATATATAGATAGATACATACAT
>PVKS010047018.1:0-13020 GCA_004027875.1 Aplodontia rufa | reverse complement strand
TGAAAGTCAATTAATCATATCAATAGCAGTTCAAAAGGTTTGTAGCTGAACTAATGGAAAAAATGAAGTGCTATCCTACTCATAAGAAAACAGGTATAAGAACTCACCATTAAGACAGGGAAAACATTGTTTCCTACCAGCATTGATAGGTATAAGCAAATCCATCTACCATCTCTTTCCACATATAATAGACTTCCTTTAACAGCTGGTAAAAGTTGGGGACAGGAAAAATTGTTATCAGCATGGATATAAATAAAGCTATCTCTTTCTAAATTTTTGATTTTACAAATGCAGTTTCATAATTGAATGTTTTAAAAAATCTAAAATGTATAAGGGTTGGGCTCCACTTTGCCTATTTCTTAATTTCTAATTTGCCAATGCACGATTTGTCTGCAGAACATTCCAAATCTCATAATTACAATCAGCTTAAATCCACATTTATGACTGTCAACATTTCTCTAAACATTTTTCATTTCATTTTTTAACATTTATTGCTATTTATAGAATACTTGGATACCTATGGAGTTGATGGATATTCCTAATACAAACTAATTCCAATATACAGGGTCAAATTAAGACTATATTCAGCTTTGATCAAAAAAATAACATTCCATGTAGAAATTATCTTAGAATGCTATCAAGTTTACTATCTTTAAACATTTTTTAACTTTTTGAAAAAAAAATTAGATCAATTTGATGAATGCCAAATTCCTTAAGATAGAAAGGTAGAATTGTAAAATATAGGATATGTAACAAATCAGGATTCTTCAGTCTACTTTCATACTCTTCATCTCTAACATGACAAGTAGGAATGATAATTGCCATTTACAAAATCTATTAATCACCTTATCAATATTAAACAACTATATGAGGTGGTCATAATTATGTCTATTCAGGTAACAAACTTGGACTCATGGAATAAAGCAACTTGTTCAATGAAACAAAAATCAAGAGTGGCAGTCAGAATAGTTGTGTCTCTCTGCTCTACCTTTCTCACTTCTGGCTCCGACTTGTATGATGGGCCTTGTGCTCAGCTCTAGTTGACCCAACCAAACACCACGGCACCTATATACAACTTAATCATGTGGTTCTCCATCGAGTGAGTGATTCTGAGATCAAAACGCAGAGATGAAGCAGTCAGAGATGCTAACCCCAGCATTTGGACTATTTTTCCTTTGGAAGAATCTGATAGTTCTGGGGTTTGTAGATGAGATGACCAAATTGTGCAAAACTCTCAAGTGACTCAAAGAAAGCAAAAGCTCAAACGCAATGAACAAATCCAAAAGGAAAATTAAGAAAATAATTCCACTTTCAATGGCTTTCAAAGGAATAAAATTCCTAGGTACAGATTTAACCAAGACTTGAACACTAAAAATTATATATTATTGAAAGAAATTAAAGAACTAAATGAAAGACATCTAAAGTTCATGGACTGAAAGACTTAAGAATTCCCTACTACCGAAAGCCATCTACGGATTCAATGCAATGTCTATTAAAATTCCATTGACTGTTTTTACACAAACAGAAAAATCTCATACTCAGATTCATATGGCATTTCAAGCCTCAAACCACCAAAACAAACTTGAGAAAAAATTGTCAGAGGGTCCACACTTCCCAAATTAAAAATTTAGTATAAAAGTATAGTACAAAAATACTGATATTGGCATAAGACCAGACAATGCAGATAGACCAATGAAGTAGAATTGTGTATCTATAAATGAATTGATACATCCATGGCCAATCAATTTTTAACAAGGATGCCAAGACCATTCAGTCTCTTCAACAAATGGTGAGATAACTGGGTACCCACAAGTGAATGGATGAAGCTGAACCCTTATCTAACCCATATTAAGATTAACTTAAAATGGATTGATGACCTGAGTATAATTGCTCAAACCATGAAACTCTTAGCAAAAACAGAGGTGAATTTTTATGACCTTGGAATTTGCAATAGCCTCTTGGATATGGCATCCAAACTGCAATCAACAAGCAGTAAATTGGACTTCATTAATATTAAAAAGTGTTGCACAAAAAAAATTTAATGTGACCAGAAAATTCATAAAGGGATAAAATATTTGTGAATCATGGCTTATGATGTTTCCAGTATCTAGAATATATAAAAATGTTTATTACCCAACAACAATGCTCCCAAGAGCCCCATTTCTTACTGTTGCCACTTGTGTTGAGTACCTTACCCTTAATTATACAATGGCCCCAATGACAGGGGTCTAATGTGGCTAACATGGCTAAAGGGTTTGGATGTCACTTCCATCCAGATTGTTAAAGACAGTAACTTCCATCCCACTGCCAATCTCTCTATCACTTTCAGTTTTCATGCTTCGATGAAATAGGATGATGCCTTGTGGGAAAAGTCTCTATGGCACAGAAGTGGGGGCAGCCTCTGGAAAACAAGCAGGGAGAAGCTGAATAGTGCCATGACCACATAGGTAAGGTAAATATATCACTCCCCAATTGAGTCTTAAAATAGCTGTACTCCCTGTTAAAACCTTTACTAAAGCCCAAAGGAGACCCTAAACCAAAAGACCCGGTAATTCATGCCCAAATTCCCAACCCATACAAACCGAGATATTAAATGTTGTTGCTTTATGCCACTATGATTTGGAGTAATTTGTAATGTGTTAGGATACCGATTTTCACTCAAAACCCAGTAGCATTTATTAAAATTGATCATTTGAGTAATTCAATGGGGGCTCAGAATAAACAAGGCAATTTCTAAGCAACCAAATTGGACAATGAAGACCAGCCGTAGTGAATACCTATTGTAAAAGGAGCATAACCATGTGGAATTGGTGCAAGAACAAACAACTTGACTTATGAAACAGAACGGAGAACGCTGAAATAGAACCACACATATGTAAACCACCGGTTTTATGACATAGGTGACGCTAGTGTCAAGGGAGAATGCGTCATCCTTTCCATCTGCCTACAAGGCTAAAACAAAGGAGCATCATTGTGAGGACGCGGAGCAACTGGAACTTTCACACGCCGCTCATTCAAGGAAGTGCAAATTACTATAATTATTTAGGAAAACTGCTTAGCATCATCTGACAAACTCAACATGTGCCTACTCTATGATCAGAAACACCACTCCTATTGACCCAATGACAAAAAGTATTGTGTATTCACCAAAAGACAAGTACAATAGTCGTCAGCAGTACTATTCATGATAGCCAAAAACAGAAAATTACCCAGATGCTAATCCACAGGAGAATGAGTAAAGCGCATTGTGTAGTCACACTGTGGAACACTTCTCAGCCATGTGAATGAGTGAATTTCAAACGCAGGCCGATACGGAGTTGGAGGAGCAGAGGGAAGGAGGAAGCAGGTGATGAAGGGCGCTCACACATAGGTGTGTGCTTCCCAAGTGCTGCTGACGCCCAGTTCTGCAGCCTGGCTAGTGGTGATGTGCATATGGTCATCCTGCAGTAGCTCACTGAACCACATCTGCCAGGCTCTTGGCTTGGTATGCTGTTGAGCACCAACATGTAGAAAGCAGTTTCTCATGAAGGAGGGCTCATTGTGTGCCAAAGGAGACATACATGTCCACATGTAAATGTGTCTGATGCACCTCAAGGAAAAGGCCAGTCATGGTTTCAGCCACTGCCTGGGGATCTGGGCCTGCGCCAAGGAGGGTCATTCCCTAGGGCTGCAGGAAACAGACCAGGAGAAAGGAGAGCACTGAGGACAGCAGCATCCAAGGGTAACAGCAGGTCTCAACATAGGAGATGGCCTTGGAGGCAGGAGCTGTGGGATACTAGGATATTATGGGAAGCTAGCCAAAGGTCAGGAGGAAACAGGAATTTATAAATGTGGTCATGATTAGAACTCCCCCATCACAGGTTTTGTTTGTTTGTTTAACTTAAGCTTACTTGGGGCTGGACTGGTGGCTCAGCGGTTGGAGCATTTGCCTATCATGCGCAATGATCCAGGTTCAAACACCAGCACCATATACACAAGTACGTATCAGAGAAACAAAGGTCAAGTGTATAAATAAAAAGTTGATTCTCTCAAAAAATGTAAATAAAATGCTTGCTTCTTAATTGAAGTACAACAGAAAAAGGAGCATGCACATAAAATGTATTTCCCAATTTATCAAATGCTAAACAGTATTCCAAACTAATTATAGTAATTCACACTTCCACCAGCAGCATGTCAAAGTTCTGGCTGCTCCGCATCTTCACCTGTGATGATCCTTTGCTCTCGCCCTGTAGGCAGACTGCAGTACTACCCAGCAACAGCGGATTCTGCTTTCAAGTTGCATTCCCATGCGGATGAATGAAATTGAGCACATTTGATTGTTAATATGAACTCTTTTAGGAAATACCACTCAAAAGACTATTGCTTCCCATTTCCCTTTTTAAAAATCAAGTTGTCTCTTTTTCATTAAATTGTCCCTGCTTAGACATTGACAAATAAGGCGTGACACCATGTTGACTCTAAGTCTGGTGAAAAGTGTCCAAGTGTCAAAAGAGCAGAAGGGGGAGTGAGCACCAGAAGGAGAGGGGTCCCTTTCACACTTGTTGTTCTCAACTGGACAAATTTTACAACATCTACCTAAAGGTTTGAAGTCTTATCTTGCTTCATTTTATTTTGCCCTACACTTGACTTCCAACATCCCCCTGTGAAATTCTCAATGTACTCTGCTATAATTATCTGATCAGAGAGATTAATAATCCTTTTCGCCTTTGCTCAATCACGAATTTCTACATGTGAGAGATTTTCAAATAAGAGGCAAACTGACATTGCTTAGTCACTCTTTTGTCTAATTGAATCAGTTTGAGAATCTACCAGTACTTCATGTTCACAGGCAAAAAAAAAAAATTGAGCTCTTGCAAGATGAACACTATGTTCTAATGACCCAAAATGATAAATATTGTATTGAATGAAAGTAAAATAATCCCAATATTTCAAGAAGACTATAAATCTTAATGTTCTCAAAAAAGCATTCGTATTTTATTACTGGAGAACAGTTTGAAAGATTCAAACCACTAAAGATACCAAGTATTTTTGCATCTTGCGAAAGAACTTGTATAATCTTGCACCCAGCAGGGTTTATGGCCTGAAAAGTTGATATTAAGAAATATTGAGTGGGTGCCAGATTCAGTTTATGAACTAAGAGGAGAGTTGAGAAGATGGCCCATGTCAGAACCAGGCTGGGAACACCAGGGATGCTTGCATGGGCAGTAACAAAAGAGCAGAAAAGAAGCAGGAGTTTGGAACACACGAACTGTGACTAGCATTTAACTCTGCTGTGTGAATCCCTTTTCAGTAAGCCATGCTGAGTGACACGTCACTGCCTGTCACCTCAACCAATCAAAAGTTAAATGTAGCCAGAAACCCTGTCCTATTTCACTTTACAGTTTCCTTCTCTGCTCTTACATCTTGTGCATTACTGAAGAACATAATACTGGGTGTTCTCAAACCAACCCTCATTTCAATCAGTGCCAACTGAAACTAGCTCTATGATTTCCTAAAGTGATCATTCCAAAAGTTATAATTATTTTTAAGATAACAAGATCACTTCCTTGACTTTCATGGAAAAGGAGGTAAAATATAGAATTACACTAGAGCAGACCCACTTTCCTTTATCCCAATTAAAAAAAAAAAACAAAACAAAAAAAAACAGACAGAAATACCTGGAAAGAATTCTGGTTTCCATCACACACTCATCTTTGAGGGGAAAAAAAATAAAAAGAGTGAATGCTACATAATTTTCAGTTCTCACTACAACAAAAATTTTCAAGTACAGAAAGAAATAGGAAATACTTCCTTCCCCAAAAGATAAAAGCATATTTCCTCAGAAAAGACAAAAAAATAGATTTTCCCCCTAAGTACCTGTTACAGAGTTAGGGATATGATTAAGTATACCTCTCCAATTGTCCCAGGGTTTAGAACTGATGGAGATAGAAGTTGTGATAGGGATTACTGCATGTAATTGGCAATGCTGAATTGGGAGGAGGAGCTTAAATCTACAGCCCAGATCCAACTCCCTTATACTTAACCTGATGTCTAGATCTTGGGATTTTTATTGCACACCAGAAGAGTTTGGATCTTCAAAGCAAAAATATCCCAAACAGCTGCCCCTCACCAACAAAACCCACAGCAAGGCGGGGAGAAATGTTTTATGTGATACCATTGTGATTATATGAACAATCTATAGGTATGAATATATATTTATGAAGAAATATAATTCATCACCCAATAAACATTTAATGAGCATCTCTTAGGCAACACACTATTTTAGGGGTTTGGCAAGCACCAATGAACTAATCAAAGACTCCCCATTTCTGATTACTTATGCCTCTAAATAATTAATCACAAGACTCCTGGCATTTCAAGTCATATTTAAACTTTTAGATTTTCAAAATGCCTTGTCTTCATATGCAATATGAATATTCCAATTGAATAGCACAATTAATTTTTTACCAACCTCCCAAAAAGACTATGAAGTACAAGTATTGAAAAATTAATTCAAATAGTGACTTGCTTCTGTACTTTCAGAAATAAACATCTTCAAGGAAAATTTCACAGCTTTTAACAATGTTAAAAATAGTATATCAATACTACTACCATCAGTAGTAAATAACATGATTTCTCATTAAAATTACTATTCAATTCACATTACAGTTTTTATTATGGCTCACTTATCAGTGAGTAAAATTATTACAAATGGAATGAGTTTTTCAATTTTTAATAGTAAAAGTGCTCATCTATCTGATGTACTTTAAAGTAGAAAATTAGGGAAAGGTAGCTATCAGATGCCTTTCCACCATAGCTGTTCTGCAAGACATTGTATGACTTGAAACTCTGTATTCAACTCATTGTTGGAACGTACAGTCAGTGTATATTTTATTATTTCCTCAATTACAAAGGAATGCACACCCATTGTAAAAAAAAAAACAACTTAGGAAAATAGCACAGGTAAGAGTCTACCTGGTAGAAAGCTGCTTGGTGCCACTCTAAAGCCATTTCCATACTTTACTCCAGCATTTAGTCACTGCTTATGTTGAACTCAATCTATATTCACAAGTAAATCATGATTAGAAAAATCAGGAAGGTGCAGCGTGCGTAATAGAAAGCAAGCACACGAGCCTAGAAAGGTGGGGGTCTGCATTGGGCAGGGCAAACAGTACAGCGATGGAGGGGAGCGTGGTACCCAAAGGACTGGGAAGGAGGCCGATTGAGTAACCACAGCTTGGATGTGCAGCTCCGATGTTCTGCCTGGGAATGGCCCAAAGTGCACTCACACTTGGATCTGACGTCAACGTATTTTAGAACTCAGAATTGGAAACCTTGAAAAAAAAAAATGCACCTGGGCAGATGGCCTTTTATAATGTGTCTCTAGGGGACAGCTCTTTCACTCCATGGGTCAGCAATCTGACTCAACCTTGAGGTAAAAGTGGCCATCTGACAAGTAGAGCAGATTGGGAGTAATTGCTCCCCTGAGGCCTCGAAGATCTTCAAAACGAATAGGAGTCTACCTGCCTCTGAACAGGAGGAACAAGAATGGCAAGTCAAACACTGAATGCTGAAATTTCCCACTGACAACACCGGAACTGATTGGTTTTGTTTAAAAAAAAAAATCTGAAACAATTTCAAACTTACAGGAACTGCAAGTATAGCACATTTTCTTTTCCCTGGAGAGAAAATTGCTCATAGGTTAGGATGACCTAGACCAATGAATATTCCAGGGTGTGTTGCCTATAAATAAGGAGTCTCACACATACCCACAATTCCATTGTGAAAGCAGAAAGTTAGACTGGACACATGACTCTGCTCTAATCCTGGTAAAAAAACAAGTTTGGACACTGATGTCCTTACAGAATCCAGTTTGGATCCACGTGTTGCAATTCAATGCCATGTCTGCATGTGTCTTTAGTTTTTTCAGTCCAATACAGTTTCCCAGCCTTTCTTTAACTTTCACAGCTGTGAAATTTTCAGAAGTACAGTTTCATTGTTTTGTAGAATTTGTATTTGCTTAGCGTCTGCACATGATTGTGCTTGGGGTGCGAATCGGCAGCAGAAACATCACAAAAATGGATGTGTTTTCATAATCTCCCAATGGGAGTACCCAATTTTGTCCCCTTCCCAACTAGATACTACCTTGTTAAGTGAAAAAGTCAAACTCAGAAGGTTAAGGGTCATATGCTTTCTCTTATATGCAGAAGCTAGAGAGGAAAAAAAAGGAAACAAAAAAGGAGTAGATCTTTAAAAAAAAAAAATCAAAGGGCATTGAGTAGCAGAAGGGACCAAGGAATGGTAATGGTAAGCACGGATGGAGCCATGAAGTGTTGGGGAGGGATACTGGCCAAATCATATTGTTGTGTGCATGCATGAATATGTAACAATGAATCCATTAATATGTAAAACTATAATGTGCCAATAAAAAAAGTGGGGGAAAGAATCCCTCGTTGCTCTACCTCCTCATCAATACTTTCTACGGGCCTCTTTCCTTTTCCCCATCCATTCAATATCAAATCGTATCTTTTTTTTTTTTTTGTAACTTTATCATATTATTTTGCAGTACAAGGGATTGAACCCAGGGCATTCTATCACTGAACCACATCCCCAGCCCATTTTTTAACGTTTTATTTTGAGACAGGGTCTCAACTGAGTTGCCCAGGCTGGTTTCGAAATTGCAATCCTCCTGCCTCAGCCCCCTCAGTAGCTGGGATCACCAGCATGCATCGCAACCAGCCTCGTTGTTCTCTTCATTTTTTAATCAGAAAATACCAGTGATGTTGAGAATCTTTTCCCATGTTTTTTGGAAATTTGTATTTCCTTTTCTGTACAATGCTGATTAATGTGTTGCTATTGTTTCTACTGAACTATGTGATGTCGTCTTATTGGCTTATAGTTATATTTTCTGAAAGTTTTCGTGATTTCGTGTATTGCAAATGTATTTTGCAAGTTCAAATTTATCTTTCACTTTCCTTAAAATGTCTTAATGAATTAAAGTTCTTGACTTTTGGTCAAATTTATCAGCATTTTCCTCTATGTTAGTATTTTTTGTATCATTTCAAGAAACCTTTCCTAAATGGACAAAACTTGAGATCATGTTAAGCAAAACAAATCAAATTCAAAAAGTCAAGGGTTATGCATTTTCTCTTATCTGGGAAAGCTAAAGAGAGAAAATGAAAAAAGGTTGACTAGGTGGGGAATGTCTCAAAAATCCAAGGGAGATCAGCAGAGGAGAAGCAGGGGACCCAGGGGAGGGAGGAAGGGAAGGAAAGATGAAATATTGAGGAATGATATTGTCAAAGTTATATTATTATATTGTATTCATGTATACAATATTGATACCTATAATACCAAATATGGACACCTGTACTATACTAGTAAAGATAGGAAACATTTACCCTTATGTTAGAAAAAGATTTTTCTATCCTTTCTCCTCAAAGAATCACATTTACATATTTAATTCAACAGGATTGAAAGATATGGAACAATAATGCTATTTGTTTTTATCATTTAAACAATCAAGTTTCCAGTATAATTTCAAAATGCTGTATTGTCATTTTAAAAAAATTGCACATGTATGTGACTTTTCTCCACTGGTCAGTTCATCCATTCCTGACCATAAACACAGGATGCTGGCTACAATCACTTTATAGAAAGTCTTACTATTTGGTACAGTAAGCATTTCCACCATATTCTTTAGAGGTAGTATAAGTATTCTTGAGATTGTGCACTTAAATCCAAATTTTACAATCAGATCATCAACTTTCTGAAACATCATAAATCACCTCATCCATGAATATGTTCATCTCCCATTTAAATATCCTCTAGCATCCCCTTGATACACTTTAATAATTTTGTCCCCACTGATCATGCATACCCTTGTTGTATTTATGCTACCACACCCACATTTTTGTTACTTAAAACTGGCATTTTCTGCTGGACTTTTTCTAATATTTTCATTTTAAGGTAATTGTACATGCAGTTCATGTATGCAGTTGTAGGAATACAGAGAAATGGTGTACATGCTTCACCCAATTTCCCCAAAGGTAACATCATGCAGACCTATTATACAGTATTATAACCAGGATATTTATCTTGATAAAATCCACCAATCTCATTCAGATTTTGCCAGCTTTTGAAGTGCATGCACATGTATTTAGGTCTATGCAATTTCATCAAATGTGTAGATTCATGTCACAATTCAAGATAACAATTCCATCACAAGAATCCCTACTCCTTTATAGCCACATCAGTCTCTCCCTCCCCACTCCCCAAACCCTCCCTAAAGACCTGGCAATCGCTATGGTTCATCTCTCCAAAGCTGTCAAGTTACAACTGTTCTATGAATGAAATCACACATTATACAATTACAGTGTAACCACTTAGAGATTGGTTTTAGACTCAGCATAATTCCCTTCAGAGCCAAAGTTGTTTCAAGTATGAAAAAAATCTTCCTTTTCATCCTTGGGTAGGGTTGCTTGGTATGGAAGCACATGTCTATTCACTCATTGAAGAGCATTTTAGTTGTTTCCAGTTTGGAGCTATTACAAACAGAGCTGCTTTGAACATTCATATTCACATACAGAAATTTTCATTTCTGAGGTAAATGCTTAAAAGAGCAATTGTTGGGCTGTATTTTAAGTGCATGTTTCATTTTATAATTAAAAGTCAAACTGTCTTCCAGAGTACCTCTATACCAGTGAATATTGCATCTGTGAGATTAAATACAACTTGGTATTATAGGTCATTATGGATAACCTCAAGAATTTTTTAATTTGCCCTTCACTTTATTAAGCATTTTATAAGCCAATATTTTATAATCTACATATGAGAATTATCATTACTACAAGCTTATATTTACATGATTTTAATCTGTAGAAAAACTGGAGGCAATAATTGAGGATTATTTTTCCTCAAAGAGAAATAGGCATGGTTTGGCAGGGAGCCTGTGCTATTACCTGACCAGGTCTCTTTTAGCTCCTTCTCAATGTCCCCAGTTAAACCTAGGACTCAAATTTTTCCCCCAAACTGCATTAATTTCACAGGTTGACCTGCCTATTAAAAGTAGATATTCTAGGGTAAAGGGAAACAGAAAAGGTGAGGAACTGGTAGAGCAAAGTGTATAGAAGCCCTGAGTGGCTGGACTGTGGCTTAGCACTGAAACTCTTTAGAGATGGACCCAGGACACCCCTGAGGGAGACACACTGACAGGAGCCACCCCATCAACCTACTGCAGGGGCCAGGGCTCTGCTCTGTGCTTCCAGGCCAGCAGGCACCCAGAATACTCCTGAAGATGACACCCCACACCCCACCAGAGCCACCCCACCCACATGCTGCATGGTCTCAGGACTCTACTCTTGGGCCTACAGGCACCCAGGACACCACAAGGACCCCCGACCTGTATCTGCCCAGCTGCAGCGCATACCCTCCAAGTCCAGATATAATGGGCCTGTCCTTGCCACCAAGGATCTCAGATACCATTGCCCCACACAAGCAGGCCTGTTCTGGCCCACCCCAGACCTCCAAGACACAAAGACACGGTAACTCACTCCATTTCATTTTAACAATCCAGTGGGATGCTCTGAACCCACAACAGGTTATAGATCTGCACCCTGGAACCTAGATCCAAAAGATGCATCAAAACAAGACTCAAAGCAGAAATAGCTTTCTGGAAGAAAGGTTATCAGAGGGGTGGTGTCTGACTTGACCCAGAGACCTGCATGTTTCACCACAGGTAACCTCAGTTCAAAGATCCAGAAGATCTTTGAGGAATCAAACTAGGAAAGGTTCACCTCAAACCTATAACTCGCCTACCAAGGAGCCCATGGACAGGGAGCAGGATGAAAACCTAGAAAAACTTATCAATGATCTGATGACTAAGAGAAACAATGAATTAGAAGAAGATTTAGTGAAGGAACTAAGTGAGAAAACTGAAAAGATGAGAAACCATTATCAAAGAAATAGACATACTGAAAAAGGAAGTAACAGAGATAAAATCTGCAGTAAATCGCATTGGAGGAATGATGGGAAAAATTTAATAACAGTCTAACTTCTACAGAAAACAACCTCAGCTCTTGAAGAAACAACTTCCTACTATGAGGATAGGCTGAGTAAGCTTCAGTGCATGGATAATAAAAAAGAAACTCACAAAACATAAGCAAAATTTTCAAAATGTGTAGGATGAAATCAGATGAAACAATCTAAGACTAATTGGAAAACAAGATGTAATTGCAATGAAAATGGATGGCATAAAGAAATTCTCAATAAAGAAAAATTTTCCCATATTAAAACAGTCAGATATACCCAACCAGGTAGCATGTAGGACACAATAGGCTTAATCGAAAGAGAAGCCCACGGAGACATGTCATTCAAAATGTGTAACAGGGAAATCAATGAAAGAATATTAAAAGTGTCTAGAGAGAAATGCCCAATCACATTCAGAGGCAAACCAATAAGGATCACCTCTGACTTTTCAGCTCAGACCCTAGAAGCTAGAAGATACTGGAAGGAGATATATCAAACTCTGACCACAATCTGCAACTGAGAATACCATACTCAGCAAAAACTCAGTTTCAAATTGAAAGGGAGAATAAGAACAATTCATGATAAGATCAAACTTGTAGCATTCATGAACAGAAAACCAGCATTACAAAGAATTCTCAAAGATAAACTCCAGAGGGAAGAATCAAACCACCCTCAAACCCACAAACAGGAAATTCAATAAAAGTGCACACTATCAAAAGTAAACCAAAAGAAGAAAAGCCCAGGACCGGACAGCTTCTCCACTGATTTTTACCACACTTTTGAGGAGGAACTAACACCTCTCCTTACTAAGTTAATCCAAGAAATTGAAAAGGAGGGAATGCTCCCATCCACTTTTTATGAAGCAACCATAACTCTGATACCAAAACCTGACAAGGATACATCAAGAAAAGAAAACTACAGACCAATATCCCTTATGAACGTGGATGCAAAAATCCTCAACAAAGTACTAGCAAACCGTATTCAAAAAATTATTAAGGAAATAATCCATCATGA
>PVKS010047017.1:0-13019 GCA_004027875.1 Aplodontia rufa | reverse complement strand
GTTTGTATTCTTCATTTTTGCCACTCTAACAGGAGTGAGGTGGTATCTCATTGAAGTTTTGATTTGCATTTCCCTTATAGCTAATGATGTAGAGCATTTTCTCATATATTTATGGGCTTTCTGGACTTCCACTGGAGAGAAGTTCCTTTTGAGATCTTTAGCCCATTTATCGATTGGATTATTTGCGAGTTTGGACTTTCGTTTCTTTAGTTCCCTATATATTCTGGATATTAGCCCTCTGTCCAAGGTGTAGCAGGCAAAAATTTTCTACCATTCTGTAGGTTCTCTCTTGATGCTCTTGACTAGATCTTTAGCTGTGCAGAAGCTTTTTAGTTTAATTGCATCAGCTTCTCCATCCAAGAAATGTGAGCTAGTAAACACATACTGCTTTATACCACTGTATTGGTGGTAGTATTCTATGACAGCCTGGAAACGAATACAGGCTTCAGCTAGATCGTGTGGAAAAAAGTCTGCATAGGGTTAAAATCAGAGACTGGGAGACAGGGAGGAGACTGCCTCAACACCTGGAAAGGGATGGATGCCCAGCATGGCAAGAATCCCAGCATCTGCACTCTGTAGCGACCTTCCTGCTGAGCTGAGCATACCACTGCCTGTGAACTCTGTGTTTCGGGGAAGAAGCTACCCATAGATCAGCTCACTCCGCCAGTTCCAAGGGATCCAATTCCAATTTTCTCCTCTTTATGCCAACATGGGAAACTGGGCACCAGCAGGCTTCCCTTCCAGGCCCAAGATCAGCTATTCATGTTGCCATAGCTTCCTTTTAGATATATGGACACAGAGCAGTGGTTCTCAACTCTGGTAGTCCATAACAATGGTCTAGAGACCCTTTAAAACTATGGTCTCCAGCCCAGCCCCTTAGTGGCTCTCATTCAACTGGGTCTCCAGACATTGCCTGCCTGCCTGCCTGTGTTTATACTTACCTCTTTCAGTGATTCTAATACACACATGGTTGAAAAGAGCCGAAATATTGCATTAATTGGAAAGTATAGGATTTGAGAAAAAATAATAAAATGCCACTCTATATTTAGAATAGTATAATAGAATCAAACATTTCTTTCCTCTTCTTTTTCATTTTCTTTCAGTTTACCAGTCAGGAAGCTATCACCACCATCATCATCATCACCACCATCATCATCACCACCACCATCATCATCACCACCACCATCATCATCACCACCATCATCATCACCACCATCATCATCATCACCACCATCATCATCATCACCACCACCATCATCATCACCACCACCATCATCATCACCACCATCATCACCACCATCATCATCATCATCACCACCACCATCATCATCACCACCATCATCATCATCACCACCATCATCATCACCACCATCATCATCATCACCACCACCATCATCATCAGTAACAGCGGCAGAATGTAAAACTTATTACAACTATCATTTCTTTATATCAACTATTTCAGATGGTGATGAGGAAACTGTGGCCCCAAAAATTAATTAATGGGTTAAATGCATTTCCTCATAATCACAGTTATTGAAGGTTAAATCCGATTTCAAATCCATGTTTGTATCCTGAATTCTGTGTTTCCCCCATCAACTCAATTCCATAAGGAACTGTTCAGAATATATTTGCTCCCCTTTAAATCAATCACCATCTATTGATTACCATGTTCTAGATACTGTAAAAATGTTTCTTTCATTTGATCCTCATATTGATGTTATATGGTGAGAATAAATACCTTCATGGTCCTAAAGCCAAGATTCAGAGTGGTTAAAGAACTAGTCCAGTTGCCAGAAGACAATTAAATGATGATCTCAGAATATAGGTTCCAATCTTCCGATCCACATTCAGTGTTCCCAGCAGCACTCACTGGATCCTAGTGACAACAGTCTTCAAGCAAAAGAAGAATATCCACCCAAATAAAAACAATCCCCACCAGCTCTTCGGGTTTCTCCCCCACCACTTGGAGTGCTCACAAAAATTCCCCACATGATCCAAAGCTTTTGTTTGCCTCCTGAATAAGTAGTGGAAGACTGTGTTTTATGAGAAAACTTGCTAAGGGCTACAGGGCAGGCCCTCCAAGAGCAGCAATCCTAACAGGTTCCAAAACCCACATGAGTAGACAGACACATGAACATGATTGAGAGACAGAACACAACTGTACCTCAAAAACTTAGTCATAATCACACGGGAAGTGGGTGATTTCTTATCTTCTATCATTTTATTCTTTTTCTTTTAATTTTTGCCTCACCTACCCCACTGCCATGTATTAGTACCCAGCTTCACTCCTCCAACGTTTATTTGGTATTAGGCCCAGATAAACTGCCCTTACTATTGTTACATTCATTCATTTGTGATTTCAGCTACCCACTTTTACTGACTACCTCTAAATGGTTCCTGGAAACAGAAAGACAAAAAAAAGTTCTCCCTGTCCTCAAAAACCTCACATCTAGGGTGAAAAATGAGTTAAAGCATTTTTATTGCACAACTTAAGTGTTACGATATAAGGAGGAAGCAGCTTCTTCATTCTGCACTTGGCCTCTTGAGAAACATGTCCTCATGGTGCCTTTAGGTTGAAAAGTCAGTCTATAGCCAGCAGCTGCTACATAGGGAAAGTCACACAAATCCGCCTAGAAACCACATACATAATTATAGAAAAAAATGGAAAAAATATCAGTGGTAGAAGACTATTTTGACTGTGTGGACTACGAGTAGGATGTCTGAGCATTCATTGTTCAAACCTTTGAGATAATTTTCAGAATGGAAAAGGGTGGTGTTAATAGTAATTTTGGGATATTACTGTAGAAACCCCAATCTGTGCAAGAAAATTAGGGTACATGGACATTCTCATTAGGAATTAAAGCAAAGAATCAAGATGTTTTTCCACTGAGATGGCTTCTCTCAGCAAGTCAAGGGTATTTTACTCATCCCTTTCATATTCTGTTTTGTGACAATCCTGCAATAATTTCCATTCACATCATCTGCACCATTCCACACATGATCTGTGTATACATGGCACACCTCAAAGAGTATGCCATGTATACACAGATCATTTCCACCCTCTCTGCCTTGCTGCTAAGTCTCCCAGTTCCTAACTTGCACTCTAGGACAAGGATTTGCTCTTCTGGATCCTTTGTTTCTGCAGTCCGCCTCTGACACTACAGCTACTGGCCCTCTGTACCTGGCAGGCAGAAGCAGGTGCAGTTACAGCAGCAGAAACAGAGATAAGGGACCCCTGGAGCTGGCTCGTGGGTAAAGAGAGGTGGCGCAGGCTTTGCTGTTAGGATTCCTTCTGGTTGCTGCAGAACACGATTGAGGGAAGTAATGAGGGCACCCTGTCGTGTTCACCACATGCAGGCTTCATCAGTGCAAAATTTCACTCAGCAGATGAACACAGACAGATGCACATTTCCTTCGCCAATAAAATATTAAACATGACAGGTGCGTCACCCATCGAGAAAGGCTGCATACAAAATGTGTGTTACCCATGAGGTCTTCCCCACTCCGATCCTCCTGCCAGGTAGATTCTCCAAAATGATATTCCTTCTGCAGCTCTGTGTAGGTATTCAATTCCAAAAGTTATGGCCAATAGTATCCTTGGGAAGATAATTTAAAGGCTTCTGGCTTTAAATTAAGAATCCATTAAGATAATAAAATGTTTTCTTCAAGTTTATTGTTATTTTGCCTAAGGGATCTGTAGGGGGAACATGGCATAAAAAGTAGGGAGAGAAAGATTCCTGTCACTATGGAAACAGATACATTTATTTTTATGGGCTGCTTTGTAATTCCCCTCCTTGGGCAAAGCTCCCACTAGCTTCTGATGCTAGGAGACTATGCTTACTCATAGGATATTTTGCTGCTTGGGGTCACATTTACACCTTATTTGGGAAGGAGGGCAGTAGAAAAGGAGGGCCCAACAAAGAGCTAAGATGTCTAAGAGTATCTTTTCAGTGGTTCTACTACAATAAAACAGCCCACTGACTGGAAAAAGGTCAAATTCAGAATTCACTGCCAACATAGGAAAATGCAGTCGTTTCATAGTTACTACTTCAACATCGACTGTGACAAACTGCACCCCCCCACACACACACACGCACACGATAGCTAAAGGAGCACAACTCCTGCACAGAACTGTGTTGACTGGGAAACCTGCACTCTATTGACATAACTGCATACACATGCCATCACCATGGGAAGCATTCCTGAGGACCCATATTTGTTTCATGTGAATGATCTTTAACTACTACTCAGTTTTTGCCATCTGTGGACTTTATACTCCTTAATGGAATGTCAAATTCTCTCTTTCAAGCAGTGTGTTTGTAGATGAGCTAGTGTCTCCCTTCCCCTCTTGGTAAAATGCCAATAGTGGGCAACATGGAAAAACTGTGAGATTTGTAACTGACACCTGCTATTATTCTGCTGAACTCAGCCTGAGAGATTTTAGAGATATAAATAGCACCTTGATGACTGAACTAATCAGCTTCCAGAGATCCTGTTTTGCTATTTTTTTGCATGATAATGATGTCATGCCTGTTTATTCAATGCGCTGTACAATCCAACAAACCATGAGGCTGGCAAATGGCAGATTTTTGTATTAAGATTTAGTCAAGGCACTGGAATGGGACAGTGCAGGCAGAACTGGTCGTAAGATTGGTGTAACATTCATCCATCAAGTCTGACTGAACATCTACCACTCCTCTTTGGGGAGACTCAGCGTTAACCACCACTCCTGGAAAGTCACTGGAGCCACGCCAAAGAAATCATGACTCAGCAAGTCGGAGTTCACATAAAGTTCATCGCAGCGTTTGCGCCTGTGTGTGGGTATGGGTGTGGGGGTTTGAAGGGGGCTGTGGGCATGGCTAATGGGTCCTTCAGTGGGGCTAAAGTTTCCCTAAAATGGGTTCCCCCCAAATCTCTAATATAGAGATAAAACTATTTCAAGATTCGGATTTAGAACATCTAAATGTTGTTTCCTATTTCTAAATGTTTGATAACTAGGCGACATCCCAAGTGTTGGACTAACTTCTTCATCGATGTGTTTAACACAGATGCTATTCTTTCTTTACTATGGTACAATAGTAGCATAACTCACACAATAACCCAGAAGAGTATTTACTGCTTATTTTCTTACCCATTCCCAGAGGACTCTAAGTGACGCTGAAAGCAAGATGCTGAGTTGGGCAGAAATATGCATAGAAGACAAAATAACTAAACCTAGGATGAAACAGCACATGCTGTAATACCGTGTATTCCAAGGCCACATTTTCCAGAGTGGGGTGGGGGAGTGTGATGTGTGATTTGGTAAAAGTATTGGTATCTCTCTGGATTCCACATGAAAGCCAAGAAATGTCCATATAATAGAAATATGGAGCCATCACACACTCAAATCTACATTCCAATTCAATAACTATGTGTTGAAAGATACTTGCAAGGTACCATAGAGGAGACAAGATGAACACAACACAGCTCCTGTCCTCAGTGAATTTATAGGCTAGTGGAGGATACGGACAAAAAGGCAATGACTCATTGGAAAAAGGAAGCAGGAAGAACAAGCCTGAGACGATGCCATGATTCTTCCCTGAGTGGTAGCAAGAACTATGGGAGGATGAGCAATTAAAGAGTTTTGGAAACATTACTAAGGTAACATGTGTTCACTGCTCCCTCCCCCTGTCCCACCAGGGTAACAATATTAAGTCTGCTGGTTATTCTTTCCCTGTGTCCATTCAAACACCCAAATATATTTATTTACATATGAGGAGTTGCTATTTTTTCTTAACAATAATTGGATGATAACAATTTTCAAGCTTCTTTTCCACTTCAAAATATATCCTAGAATACATATTTCACATTAAAGAGTGGTATAATGACCATAATTCATTGCCATCCATTCTCCCCTCATGGGCATTCAGGCTGTTCCCAGTTTTCCATCCCTGCAAATAATTAACAACCTTATGTACCATTATATATAGCGGTGCTTAGATTTCAAAAAGATAAAGACTTTCTGTTAGTCAGCTTTTTATCACTATAATGAAATACCTGACAGAGGATACTTATAAAGAAAAGAGGTTTATTTAGCTCACACTTATGGAGGTTCTAACTTTTTTATGATTTCATTTCTTCATTTTGCTTTGTGATTCACTTTTGTTTTTTATTAAGGAGTTGAGTTATTGTATAATTGTAAATGCATATAAAATAACAATATGATATGTATATGATCTTAAGCCAGAATTACCCCCACTCCAGTCTCTTGATTTTGCCCCTACAAATGATATAAATGTTTACTAACTTTAAATGGCATAATATTGGCTCTGCGGCAGGGGCCATGCCTTGGCTGCATCATGTCATGGCAGATAGTGGATGGTGGACAGCAATGGAAGAAGCTCACGTCACAGCAGGGGATCAAATACCAAGGCAGGAAGAAGAGAGGACTGGGGGCAGGGTGGAGAAACAAACTTGCTCCTTTTATAATAATCCTCTCTTGAGAATTATCAAAAGGTTGCATGAGAACCAGAGGGTTGCACAGATCTACCTTATACCCCCAAAACCTCCCTTTAGACGCTACCTCTAAAAGGTTCCACCACTTCCCAATGGTGCCACCCTAGGGACCAAGCCTCCAATCCAAGTGTACTTTTGAGAGGCACTCAAACCGCACTGAAGCTGTAGCAAAGGGTATAAGGCACTTTTAAAGCAACCGAGTCTTACAGATTTCTCTTCAAAGAAGGCGAAAGCAATTTATGCCATACGAAGATATTCTTACAGATGATGAGCACCTGTAAGAATTGGGGGCTTGGGCAGAGCAGGGGATGGAAGGGAATGATTTATAGTTTGGTTTTCAACTAAAATGCCTGCTGGATGTCTGTACGTTGAAACCCAGCAGACAGGGATATTCAGCTCTGGAAGTAAGGCAAGTAAGGGGATATAAGGACACAGAAATAGATGGGAGTACCTCTGCGGAAGAGTTGAACAGAGAATGAAGTCACTATAGATCATAAGGTAGCTCCTCTAGCGTGGAACTGGGTGGAAAAATTAGGAGTTAGTAAAGGAGGCCAAGCAAGCAAAAGAGAGGTAGGAGGGAAACAGAGCACAGACTAAGAGAAACAGAAAAGGATGGTTTCAAGTAGGAGACTGTGCCAAATGCCAGGTGAGATTTTTAATCATGGTGACCTGGATGTTGCTATTATGTCTTAAAGTGAGGGCACAGAATTAGGAGTTCCAAACTCATAATATTAAAAAAAAAAAAAACTGCATGTGAGTCAGCCAATACCAATAAGTTAAATATGCCTTCCTGCAAAGATCACCCCAAGGCACCCCAGCTGTTGGGGTTGTATTCCTCATCCCACAGGAAGTTCAGCAAGGTTGCCAATGAGTTGCAGAATGGTCATGTTTGAGTTTTAGCTTGTTTCCCCTCCCTCTGCCCTCCCTGTGAAAGAAATGTTGGCACTCATGGAATAAAAGACCCTAAACCATTCACTGAGCAGAAAAATGCCTGTAAATGATCAAAAGCTGATTACATCAGTGCTGACAGACGCTAACTCTGACGCTGAAATCTCACTCTCATCAGCTCTCTCTGCACAATGGAAGTAGAGTCCTCAGCTGCCTATTATCAACAGTCCTCAGGATGGCAAACAAGCTCCAACCAGGTCTCTGCAGCCTGCCGCATAATTTACCACGCTTCATACCTGGTGCCATTGTCCTGTTTGGGGGGTGGGTATCCAGGACAGGAAATGACTCCATCATAAATGAGCACATTTAGATACACCTAACATGCTTAGCTGCCAGGAACACTTGAAATTGCCCACCTCCACCTATTAGTTTCTTTATTTTGTGATGATCCACTGCTGTCAATGGAGCTATATATAGAGGGAACACTTCAGAGGAAGAGTCACCGCATGACATAACAAGGCCACATCCCTGGCTGGAAGAAAGCAAGCTCCTCAGCTCTGACTTTGTGGAGCCAGGTGGAGCATAGGTATCAAATGCTGCTCTGCAGACAGGTGTATAAGAGCACAGTGTTTGCACAACAGTGATAAAAGCTACCATGGGAATTGCAAATTTGATTTGACTTACAGCAGTCACGCTTGCCTCTGGAGGCTGGGAGGATTTGAGCTGCCAGGAAAAAAAAATAAAATAAAATACATCCAACCCTTTGTACTGTCTGAAAATTAGTATAGATTGACAAAATGAAATAGCACAGTAGACTGGCAGATAGATGATAATTGCAGCTGGGCAACCAGGGCTGGTCTAGCCCAGAGGAGGAAATTATCATTTTGATTATGTTTGGGAGGATCTATTTATGAGTACAGATTTTTTTTTTTTTAGTTGAGTCAGATGGAATATTTTTATGGATAACAGTAAACAAAGGCAGGTAAATTCTTTGACCCAGAGCATTTCCCATGATCTCTGTTTAATGCAGGGCATTCCTGGAGGTGGAGAAAGGCTTTCCCTTTGCATCACAGATCATTCACACCTCCAAGGTGGCAGAGAATTTTTAACATGTTTTGACAAATAGAAGCCGAGTGTAGTCCTCTCCACCCACCTACCCTGTCATACCTGAGGCTCTTTTCCTCATGCTTTCTTTAGTCAGTTAGCTCACCCAGGTGACAAAGAGCACCATCTATGAATGAGGAAGAGAAAGGACGGTGCAGAGGACCAGCTGGTCCACTAGGGAGGCAATGCATTTGTAGGAGACAACCAACATCACTCTGAACTTGAGATTTAGACAAACCTGAGTTCCAATCCTATCTCAGCCACTTAGGAAATACAAAATCTCCATTTCCTGATGTGTAAAATATGGAAAATAATATCCATTTCTTAGAGTTTTGGGCTAGGACTAGAGGGGAAAATTTATAAACAAATAAACAGACCTAGACAAGTACATGCCTGATGTCCCTGGGACTTTGTAGGCACCATCTAAATGTTATAATTATGTGGAGGAGCTGCAAACTCCCATAAAAATGTGCCTGAGTTGTTGACTTTAAAGTCATGAATAAGTTTTCTTTAATGTGAGACAACAAAAGCATTATTCAGAGAATGTTCTCTGTGTCTCTCTCTTTCTCTCTCTCTCTTCCATAAAATCCATAACTCTTTCTTTTCCTCTATAAAGTAGGCTGGAGGGTTGAGGGTAGTGGAGACCCTACTGGTCTCAGGTGGGGTTCTAGCTCATTTGCACTAAGGCTAAAGAAATTAATGAATCAGGAAGCCATTTATCATTCCTCATGTGGCCCAGGAGACCACACCAGTAGAGTTTGTCTTCCTCATTCTATAGGTCCTGCTCTAGGACCACAGATTCCCTGCATGCTTTCTGATGAAAACTCAGATCTCCACTCTCCACCAATGCTGGTCACCCCACCCAGGCTCAAGTTCCCACTTACAGCTAACCTGGAAGAGGGTGCCAATCAAGAAGGCTAATTGTTATTGCAGGGCTGGGCAAGTCCCATATGCGACACTCTCATAATGGAAAGAACCAGAAGGAAGAGGCCAGGTCATCATCTCCATACCTCACAGATATCCATGTAGCATGTGATCTGTGCTGGCCAGAGCTAGGCACTGAGGACACAGTACTCAACAAGTCATAATCCCTTAGTTTCTAGTAAGTTTCATGTAACATTGTCATTATTGCTGGTGATCAAGGGGCACTGAGATGAGGCCCCTAATCCAAAAATGCATTCTCCAAGAAAATAAGATTGGAGACTCAGTAGGAGTCAGCCAGGCCAGGAGGTTGGGATGAGGACACAAAGGGGAGCTGTTTCCTAGCAGAAGGAAGGGTATTTAGGTGAGCTGGCTGGCTGGACAGACAATCCAGAGACCACTAGGCAAGGAAGGAGGCTGGAGGCAGCTGCTGCAACACAGCAGATCCCAGGATCTGGAGCCAAGATCTGATTTCAGCTCCACAACATTCTGTTCCCTCTGACTTTGTGCAAGTTATTTAATCTCCTTAAAACTTCATTTTCATCTCTATGAAGGTTATTCTAATGACCCCTCCCCTCTGGGCATTTTATGGGGAAAAAATGAAATAATGTATACAATCATCCTGCATCTTCCTTGCTACCAAGAAAACACTCAGTAAACATCACTTGTTCTTGTTATTAATGAGAATAACAAGATGAAAGGTTCAGTGGGCAGGAAGAGCCTGTGGAAGGAAGGTGGTACCTAGAGAGAGAGAGCTCAGCTGAATCACAGGGGAAATAGGAGAGGATGTGAACAGCACAGACCCAGGTAATGCTGGAATTGTACGAGACCATCCTGGGACTCTGTTACTGCTTATCAGATTCAAGATGCCTAGATGTGTACATGCTAATCCACCTAAAAGCAGAGATGAGATGCAGGCTCAGGTCAAGGATCACTGTTGCACGGTGCAGGGGCCCTGTTCACATCTGGGTGGGAAATTCTGTTGTGTAGTTCTGGCCCTCACACTGCAAGACATTGAGCATCCCGTCTCATCCACTGTATTCCCGTAGCACCTTTGCCTTTGTGACATCCACTTTCCTAAACATCCTCTAGGTATAATATGGCCCACCTTTAGGAACCACAGCACCCACATATTAATCATGGATACTTTGAATTTGAAAGCATTACTATTCAAGTAACATTGGAATCTCCTAGTCTAGCAAAGGTTTAGAGAGGGATCCAGAAATTCAAAATAGTATGTGCCCATGAAGGTAAGAGCTCCAGCGTACACCCATGTTACAGACTCAGATCAATAGACCCATAGTTCATTAAAGGAAAATCCAGCTTAAATATATGATATTCATACTTGTACATTTGTATTCTATATTCACCAACAAGGAAGAAACAGCCTCAGTAAGGACAGTAAGCTCTCGTTTCTGATGTAGGAACAGACCAAGTCTATATCTCTGGTAAGCACACACAGAGAACAGAGCAGAAGCTGGTGCCAATTATGTAAATGGCATAATTATAGGTGTCTTAGAGAAGGGTCAGCAAATTGATCTCACAGACTGTTTTATTGAGCTATCCAGGCACTAGTTTCAGAGAAAACAAAACCTAAGGTTAATCCCTTACATCATCTCAGAAATATGATCCAAGACTGATCAAATTTTGTTGTCTTTTCAGCGCTCTGACTGGGTTCACTGAAATTCCCTTTCCCCATCTGTCCACCTCACCCCTCCCTACAAGAGAAATGCCAGAGCATATGTCACTAAGGCTCAAGGTCAGGGGCAGGAGCAGTGGATCTCGAGTTCCAGTCCAGAATCTCTTTCTGCTGCTCTCTGAGTCTAAATCACCCACTGCTCTTAGGCCAGCATCCCGAGACCACTTCCAGAGCAGCTTGGGCTTGGAAATCATCGGTGCCTCTGAGGGACAGATTATCTCTGCCCCAAGCCTGCTGTCAGCCGTCTGCTTCTCCTACGCTCTCTGCAGGCGAAATATCCCTTGAACGGCAGCCCCATATGCTGCCTCACCTTTCCATAGACGGTGGCCCTGGCTGGCCAGCTTTCCAGGCCTTTTCAGCTTCTTCCCATCATCCTGTAGCTGAACAGAGGGAGAACATCAATCCTGTTCCTAACCTAACCCTGTGAGGTTGAGTATTTAAAAGGTTTCTGTGTTTTAATTTCAGAGTAAAGAAACAATGTACACTTTGAATTGGATTTTGAGATAGCTGGGGTGGATAACATTGTCGGAGTTGTATCAAAAATCCGCAGTAATAAACGTAAGGAATTAAGCAAGGTGACCTAGCCACAAAACCTGCTGTCAGTCCCACCAGGCTGCATGAAGGAGAGGATGCCAAGCGAAAGAGATGTTTGGGAAAGGAGGGGTAGTAAACAGTGAGCAGGCACAGCTGTGACCTTGAGCCAATTCTTCATGGTTTGCTTGCGTTACTTTTAGAGAAAGTTCATCTTCGTCATCATCGTCTCACTAATTTCTATGTGACATCTAGAGCATAGACTAAAGCTGGTCAGTTTTTAAAAGATAATGGTGGATCATTTAAAACATTATTTACTTTTTTAAGAGAGAGCGACAGCGAGAGAGAGAAAGAGAGAATCAATTTTATTTAGTTTTTCATGTGGCTTTCGTAGCTCTGATATTTCATTGTGTATGTGATGCTGGGGTTTGAACCCGCGTCCTTGCTCATGCCAGGAAAGCATCATAACTGCCAAGCCACCACTCCGGCACCTAATTTAAAATATTCTAATGACATAAAATAAATATGATAAAAGACAGTCGTATGTCCTATGAGATTTCCCAAACTTGGACTATTTTCTCATTCAAAAGATAACATAGCGTAAGTTTCAATTCATATAAATTCTTGACAAGAGTGCCACAACAATTCAAGGAGGAAAGAATAGTTTTTTCAACAAATGGCATTTATCCATGTGCAAAAGAACAAAGCAGGTTTGCCTTTCTCATATGATGACAGAAATCAACTCCATGGATCTTAAGGCTAACTATAACAACTAAAAACTGTAAAATTCTCGGAAGATGGTACAGAAGTAAACTTTCATGACCGTGGGTTAAGCAAAGTGTACTTAGATACAACACCGGAAATATAAGCATCAAAAGAAAAATAGGTAACTTGTACTTCATCAAAATTAAAATCTTTTGTGCTTCAAAAGACACCATCAAAAACGTGAAAACAGGAGCCACAGAATAGAAAAGATATTTTCACATTACATGTCTGATAATAGACTTGCACTCAGAAAGTATAAAGATCTCCTATGACTCAATAACAGAAGGATGAAGAACCTAGTAGAAAAGTGGGCTCAGGGTTTGAATAGACACTGTTCCACAGAGTATGCAAGTAAGGACACGAAACGCTGCTCCATACCACCAGCTACTAAGAAAAGGCAAATCAAAACCACACAAGGTACGTCACACACACGCGCACGCACGCACACACACACACACACACACACACACCCCAGTAATAAGAAACATCAATGATATCAAGTGTTAGCAAGGATGTGGAGAAAGTGGACCCTTACACACTGATGGAGGCTATGGAAACAACCCCGGTGTCCCTCACAGGAAGAATGGATCCAAAAACTGTGGTACATTTATACCAT
>PVKS010047016.1:0-12945 GCA_004027875.1 Aplodontia rufa | reverse complement strand
ATGTTTTGGTGCTGGACACCGGGCCTTGCTCACCCTGGAGGGACCGCCCCTTCCAGGGCCAGCCAGTTCCTAGACAGCGAAGGGTGACTGAGCCCTCCATGAACAAACACGCTGCACAGTCACGCAGCCACCTCCTCAGGAGCCCCGCACTCCAGCCCAGGCCAGGGCCAGGACAACAGGGCTGCCCGCGCCGCACAGAACCCACCGGGCCACCCAAGCCACGGCCCTGGCCCGCTGACCCCGCCTGTCCGTCCTCCTGGGGTAAACACTGATGCTCTTGCCCACCCTGCCGCTGACGGCCTGGTGCTTCCCGGGGGTGTCGGCAGGGCCAGCCTCGTTTCCAGGGACGGGTGAGCGCAGTAAATGCAAAGGCTTCCCAGCTCAGCTTCCTTCTGCGCATGGTGCTGGAAACACTGCCTGGGAGGCCTGAGAATGATCCCAGGCGGGCTCCAGGCCAGGTCTGGCCACCGTCTGAAGCACCGTCCCCAGCCTTCCCGCTGCTCAGGCCACTGTTAGACCCAGGCTTGCTGCTGTGCGCCGCTCCTGTGGGACTCTGCGGGGACCTAGCTAGCCACAGTGGTGGAGGCGAACTGTCTGCAGGAACTTCCGACAGCAGGGGAAGGAGCTGGGCCCCATTTCCACTGGTAGGGAGGTGGCGAGGCATTTTAAAGGGCCAGTGAGAGAGGAGGAGAGCCAGCTGGATCAGCATGACCACCATTAGCCATCAGGTTGCATCTGCTGGTGGCAAATGTCCACCTCAGGCCACTTCAGGACGCTGTCCCCCTTAGAGACTGGGGGACACACTGGCCTGCCTCCTGATGGTCACATTTCAAAGGAAAGGCTTCCAGGCCCTTGGCAGAGACCCTCTGAGTTAGGGACACAGTTGTAAGCCCTTTCCAGTAAATGCTCTAAGAAAGGAGGCCGGGCTCAGCCAGAGAAAATAGTGAATTCTCTGTGGCCCGAGGTGCTCAGGCAGGCATCCAAAGGAGCTGGGGTCCCCCAGGCTGTGGCCTCATGACTCAAGGTTGCATCTCTGATGGTAGCACCAGGAGCATCCAAGGCTCCAGTGCACAGGAAGGGAGATCAGCACCCCAGCCCCAACTCCTAGAGGGCGCATTTCCCCACTGCCCTCTCCAGGAGCAGCCAAGGCTCCAGTGCACAGGAGGCGGGCTGGCACCCCAGCTCCACCCCACTGGAGGGCGCATTTCCCCACTGCCCTCTCCACCAGCTCAGGAAGTGGAGCAGGTGCCGTTCAAGTCCTCTGCCCTCTTCTGGCTCCACAGTAAATGAGACTCTGGGAAGGTCGCCCCCACTCTTGCCAAGCATGGTGCAGGGGTGACATTGCTGGGTTTTGTACAGAGTGCTGGGGCATCTCGTCAACGGATAATGGGACATGGGAGGCGCATGGCATGAAGTGACTCCGCGGTGCCTCCAGCTGTTGGCTGAGGTGGCTCACACGGACAGAGCCCTGGGGAGGCCAGGCTTTGGGACAGCAACCAACACATGGCCACAAAGGTAGCCATGATGACCACAGTGACCGCAGCCAGCAGGGTGACTGCTCCTGACCACCCTCGGGATTTTAGAAAGGATGTCAGCTGTGAACCCCTGGAAAGTCAAAAACCAGAGAGGCTGTACCACGACCTTAAAACTGCGACTCCTGTAGCCACGGGGTGTTTCAGGTGGCTGGGTGGGGGCAGGGCATCAGGCAGCCTGCGCAGCCGAGGGAACAGCCAATCAGGAGCTGTCAGATAAACCCCAATGGTGCCTCACACTCGCCTGAGAGCTGATTCCCAGTAAAAGCTTTGCTCAGCCGCTTTTATGTCTGACTCCTTTTTGGTCACCCGTGCCTGATCTTACATTTGGTGCCAAAACCCAGGAGGGTCCCCGGGCCTCCCGCTCATTGGGGTTGAGGTCCACCCTCTCCGACAGGCAAACCAGGAAACTCCTGTACCGTCCTTTCTCCCTATCCAGACCGGCAGGAGTGGGCTAAGTTCCTGCGTTTCCCTCGGCCTTCCGGTTGTGCCTGCCATTATGGGGATTTACCCTTAAATCGTGAATACATGCCAGATCCCCACCATGCCATTTGGGGCCCTGGCAGGCTGAGGAGACGTCCCAGCCCCCGGCTTTCCCCTACCCTCCATTTCTCGGGTGAACACAATCAGAATTTGGGATGCCTCTTTTTGTTCCTGTTTGCCCTCCAGGTAATACTGAAAGGTCATGGGAAACACCGGGTCCTCCTTAGACCCCAAAACGCCTTTGGGCTGTCTATACCTTAATTTTGCCAAATTAGGACTCACTCGCGACTCATGTCCTAAGCAGCTGATTTTTCACTCAACTGTGGCCTGACCTCAGTACATTTTAGACAATGGCTCAGAATGGCTCCAGGAGGAACTTTTGACGTTCAAATCCTCACTGATTTGGACAATTACTGTCACAGACAGGGGAAATGGTCAGAGGTGCCTTATATTCAGGCTTTTTTGGGATCTGTGCTCTCGTCCATCCCCCTTGACCATAGGAGGTCAGACATCCAAGGTTCTGGGGATGAGGACAGGACAGCTTTGGGGCCATCATGAACCCTACCACATGGGGTAATTGACAGCAACGGGGATGCAAGTAAGTGAGCAAAGCCCACGGAGAGACTGGGGCGGTCATGGGAGGAGGGACTCTGAGGCCTCTCTGAGGAGGTGATCAGAACATGGAGATATAATTTGCATATCAAAAGCTGCACCCTTAAAAATGGCCTAAGGACAATTTCAGTGCCATCACTAGGCTTCGAAGCCATCCCCATCATGTGATTCTGAGCATTTGAAAGACCCTAAGCAGGCTCCTCCTGCCTGTGCCCACTCACCCACTTCTGCCTCCCCAGCCCTGGCCGCCTCAGCTGCCTCCGGTCCCCATGGGTTTGCTGAGCCAGGACATTCCGCTCATAGCAGTCCCTTGCACACTGCTGGCTTCTTCCCCTTGGCTTATGCTGTATTATTCATCCGCGTTGCAGCGTGGGTCACAGTGTCCCTGCTTTGCCTGACCGAGTACTATTCCACTGTAGGGATAATGCCGCGCACACTTCCTCCACCCCGCCACCCAATGGTGGACATCAAGGCAGCTGCTGCTTTCCAGGTATTTCAGTGTTGCTATGGACACCCAAGGGCGTTTTTGTGTGAACGTTCATTTTCACGCGTCTTGGGAACGGACGTGGGGTGGAGTTGCTGATCGTGTGGGACTTGTTTTGCTGCTGGTGAAAGCTGGACTGTTTTTTCTGTTCTGTGCACCATGTCATACTCTCGCCAACAGCGTGTGACGGTGCCAATTTCTCCAGCCCCTTCCCAGTCATTGTACCATCTGACTTCTGATCCCAGCCATCACAGTGGTGACAACGGCTATTTCACGCGGCTCTGAGCATCTTGCCATGTGCCTTTTGGCCAAGTCTAATCTTTTAAAAGAATGTGTTCCAGGCCATTGCTGGTTTCTTCTGGGCTGTTTGCATTTTCAGTGAGCAGTGATGAGCATGTCTTGGATATCTGGTCGCTGGGCCCTACACAGATCCCAGCCTTGCAGGCATGTACTCACGTTCTGCCCCCAGTCCTCTCGCTTCCTTGACGGGGTCCTGTGATGCCCAAGGTTTAGGTGTGGGTGAAGCACCCTGTGTCTCTCTTCCTTTGCTTCCTTGCTCAGTGGGTGTCACACGTAAACACGCCTGGTCAAAGCCAAGGTGGCGAAAGTTCCCACGTCCCATGAGAGTTTCCTCATGTCAGCTCCTACATTTGAGCTTTGATCCACACTGAGTGAATTTTTGCTCCTGGCCTGAGGTCCAGCCTCACTCTTCTACAGTGGGTGCCAGGTGTCCCAGAGCCGTGTGTGACGTCTGCTCTTCCCCTCTGCACTGGCCCTGCCCTGCCTCTTGCCTTGGTATTGCTGGGTGTGGATGTCCCTTCAGCCCCTGGAAGTTTCTAGACCCCAGGTCATCCTCCCTGGTTGGTGGGCTCTGCCCACAGCGTGTACAGGACACTTCCCTGGCTGCTCCTGGGGCCCTCTGTGTGTGTCAGGGCTCTTCCTCCCATCTGGCCACAGTCTCGCAGGTTCTGGTCATTACTGCTGCCCAGGCCCCACCTTTGTCTCCTGCACTGGGCTTGGCTGCCTGGCCCTCGGGTCCCTTCTCTACATGGTACTGGAACTCCCTCAGGATCCCAGTTGCTGTGACAACTGCCAAACTCCTTCCCGTGGGGATCTCAGCCTGCACCGTCTGTGCCTTGCACCAAGAACAATCCTTTCACAGGGCCTGAGCGGGTTTCTCTAGGTGTGGCAGGCATGTAAGTCCAGGCCCCGTCACTCCCGGGTGCCTGGGTCAATGTCACCATGCGTTACTCTGGCCTGGATTTTGGCTGCTCTTTCCAACTGGTCTCTCTGCTTGTATAGACCCCACACCTCCAAAATCTGTCCCCACTGAAGCCACCGGAGGACCCTTTAAAAGCATAAGCCACATCCCGACTCTGCCACAGCCCCCAGGTCCCCACTCCACTCAGAGTGAAAGCTAAGTCCTCACCACGGACCCCAGCCTGCCGGTCAGTCCTGCCTCTCACTGACCTGGTCTCTGGCCAGCCTTCCTCCAGCCCTCTGCTCGGCCCTCCAGGCTGCTCCTGGCCCAGGCCAGGCTGCCTCTCCCCCGGCCTGCACTGGAGGCTCCTCCCTCCTGCAGTCCCCTTCCTCCTGACTCCGCATGACTCACTTCCTCCACTGTCTTCAGTTCTGTGTGCAAATGTCACCTGGTGTGGCCAGCTTGTACCTTCCATTTAAATACAAGCACCCCTTGTCCCCATCACCCTGACCAGCTTGTTCCTTTTCCCCATAGCACTTAGCACCTTTTCAAATCATCTGTAATTATATGAATCAACATTCCCCCGAGACAGAGCCACACAATAGAGAGAGCAGGGTCCTTTATGCAAAGGACACTGAACAAGGCAAGTGTCAAGAGAAGGAGGAGGAACAGCCTGGGCTCCAGTGGGGAGGAGGAAGTGCGTGGGGTGCGGCTCCCTCCACAGGGCCAGTTCAGACCTGGAGGGGTTGGCTTGGGTGCAGCCCAGGGATGGGGGCGGTTGCCTGGGGTCAGTACTGGTCGTGGTCAGAGTAGAGGTGAGCAGGTAGGTCAAGCAGGCAGGAAGTCCCTCTTCCCTCCAGGGACAGGTGGACTAGGGCTGGGAAGCCTCCAAGGTTGGCATCATCCCCTTGTGAGATCCCCTGAGCCTCAATAGGAAGCCATCCTCGGGGCCCAGGGAGGTCAGTGTGAGTAAGTGGCCCGGATGTTCCCTCTGTGCCAGTCGCACAGCAGAAGGAAGAAATGAAAGGAAAGAAAGCATCCTGGAAGCAGGCACAGGCCACCCTCCCACGCCTCACGTGACGAGACCTAGCTTAAAGCTGGGCGCAGGACAGAAATGCCAGCTGGGCCCAGCTCCACTGTCACCTGCAAGCCGTGCCGGGTGTGTGTGCGGGGAGGCAAGGCGCTGCTCGCTGGCACCAGAGCCGACTCAGCTGTTTTGTGCACCTCTGTCCCCCACACACCGAGAACGTGGCCTGGAGAGCTGGCGTTGGCTTCGTTTCTTCATGGCGCCTTCCTTGTGCCTGGAAGGTTTATGGTACAGAATGTCTGGAAAACCAGGGAACTCTGTGCTAGCAGCGCTTCGCAGCCGGGAGGGAGCACCGTGGAGAGCAGCCTGGAGGAGGAGGCTCCGGCTGTCAGAGGGCTGGGTCCATGGAGGGTGGGCTGCTTTGCGTTAGGGCTGCAGCGGGGGAGAGCGCGCGGCAGGAGGGAGTGTGCAGTCCTCTGAAAGTGGGTTGTCAGGTATCTTCAGAAAACCAAGCACACAGCCCCTGCGTGACCCAGAGTGTGTTTATCCTTGTGTTGGAAAGCGTGTGTTTGTGCCAAGGCCCGCGTTCCCGCAGCTCTGCTTCTGACAGCCCTGGCCACCCTCTGCAGGTGCAGGTGCTGTCCTTGTGTCTTCCTTTGCTCGTCCCTTGCCAAACACCTTGTCTGGTTCCTCTTTGCCATGGGTTTCTCCCCTGTGGAGAGCGGTCCCTTCAGGGCTTGCTCTATTTTCTGACTGTTTTTATAACTACTCTATTTGAAAGTTCTTCATAAAATCCCAAAACTGGTCAGATAATGTGGCTTGACCATTTTCTCCCACTCCTTAGCTTATCTTCCTGTCCTCTTAAGAGGGTGTTTAATTTTGGTAAAGACCATTTTATTGATTTTTTTTCTTGAGCCAGGGATTGAACCCAGGGGCACTTAACCACTGAGCTGCATCCCAGCTCTTTGTATTTTGAGACAGGGTCTCACTAAGTTGCTTAGGGCCTCACTAAATTGCAGAGGCTGGCTTTGAACTTGCAATCCTCCTGCTTCAGCCTCCTGAGCCACTGAAATGACAGGTCTGCACCACCACCTCTGACTTTTTGGTCTTTTTCTTTTCTTTTTTCTCATCTTTTGATTGGTGCATGGGAGTTGCACACAATGGTGAGAGTCATTGTCACAAGTTCATACATGCGCAATGCACAAAATACCAACACAATTTGCCAATGTCCCTCCCCAGCACTCCACATCCCCCCTCCCAGCCCTTGGTCCCTGTCCTCTACTGATCTCCTTTGCTTTCCATGTGATCACCCTCCTTTCTTTCCCTTTTTCCTCTCTAGCTTCTGCACATGTGACCTTGTGAGTTTGGCTTATCTCACTTAACATGATAGCCTCTGGTCCGTCCATGTTCCTGCAGATGACATGACATCATTTTTCTTTATGGCTGAATAAAACTCCATGTATGTAGACCACATTTTCTTCATTCATCCATTGATGGACACCTAGGCTTGTTCCATAGCTTGGGTATTGTGACCCACACTGTTATCAACATGGGTAAGCAAGTGTCACTATAGTAAGATGACTTTAATTCTTCAGGACAAATCCTGGGGAGTGGTCCAGCTGGGTCATAAGGTGGTTCCAAGCCTCGCCTTTCTAGGAACCCCCTCTGCTGATTTCCATAGCAGCTGAACTAATTTACAATCCCATCAACAGTGGGAAAGTGTTCCTTTTTCTCCACGTTCTCTCCGGCATTTATTATTGTGTGTATCCTTGAAGACTGCCATTCTGATTGGTGTGAGGTGAAAATCAGAGTAGTTTTGATTCGCATTTTCCTAACTGTTATGACGTTGAACATTTTCCCTATGTTTGTTGGGCCATTTTATTTCTTCTTTTGAGAAGTGTCTGTTTCATTCATTTGCCAATATGTTGGGTTTTTGGTGCTCAGTTTAGATTTCTTTATATATTCTAGATATCAATCCTCTGTCAGAGAGTACCTAGCAAAGATTTTCTCCCATTCTGAGAGTTCCCTCTTCACACTTTCACATTATTAGTTGTTCCCTTTCCTGTGAAGAAGCTTTTTGATTGGATGCTATCCCATTTATTAAATCTTGATGATATTTCCTGAGCATCAGGACCCTACTGACAGTCCTTGCCTGTACCTCTATGTTGGAGTGCTGACCCTACATTTTCTTCTGGGAGTTGCACAGTTTCTGGTCCAGTTCCTAGGCCTTGGACTCATTTTGAGTTGTATCTGTCTTCTAATCTGTACCATTGGTCTGTGTGTCTGTTTTTATGCTGGTACCACACAGTGCTTGTTCCTGTAGCTCTGTAGTATAATTTGAAGTCAGGTACTGTGATGCCACCAGCATTGCTTTCTTTGGCTTAGAATTGCTTTGGCTAAAACCATTACTGAGCAAGGAAGACGAAACAGGTGGATTCACATAGCAGATCTAAAACTATATGATAAAACTGTAGTAACAAAAACAGCACGGTACTGGTATCAAAATAGAAATGAAGACCAATGGAATACAATAAAAGACTCTGAGACAAACCCACAAATCTTTAAACATCTGATCTTTGACAAAGGGGGTAAAAATATAACACGGAGGAGAGACAATTTATTCAACAAATGGTGCTGGACAAACTGGACAGGCTTTTGTGGAAAATTGAAGTTAGAACTTTATCTCTCACCTTGCACAAAATCAAGTTAAAATAGATTAAGGAACTAGGAATTAAATCAGCTACTATACGACTGCTAGAAGAAAAGTCAGGACCAACACTCCAGCTTTTGGGAGTAGGCAAAGACTTTCTCAACAAGACTCCAAAAGTGAAAGAATTAAAGTAAAAAATCACTGAGTGGGATGCCATTAAACCAAAAAGCTCTGCCCAGCCAAGGAATTGGTCAAAATTGTCAAGAGACAACCAACAGAATGAGAGATAATCATGGCCTGTGATTCTTCCAACAGGGAACAAATATCCAAAATTTACAAACTACTCAAAAAATGTCATACCAAAAACAAACAATCCAATCAATAAATGGGCCAAAGAGGTAAATAGAAACTTCTCAACAAAGGAAATTCAGCAAGGCAATGAATACATGAGAAAGTGCTCTAAATCACTAGCAATCAGAGAAATGCAAATGAAAGCTACATTAAGATTTCACTTCACTCCAGTCAGACTGGCAAAGATGAAGAATACCAACAATAACAGATGCTGGAGAGGGTGTGGGGAGAAAGGAACACTAGCACACTGTTGGTAGAACTCCAGACTGGTACAGCTGCTCTGGAAAGCAGTGTGGAGAATCCTGAAAAAAATAGGGATGGGGCTGGAGTCATGGCTCGGTGGTTACGGCGCTTGACACATGTTCGAACCCCAGCACCATGTACACAATGAAGTGTCAGAGCAACAAAAACCACATGAAAAACTAAATAAAATGGATTCTCTCTTTCTCTCTCTCCCCCACCTCACTGTCCCTCTCGCTTAAAAAAAAAATTAGGGATGAATCCACCATACGATCCAGCTATCACTCTTAATTCCAGGTATTTTTCCAGAGGAGTTAGAATCAGGAAATTACAGTGACACAGCAAAATCTATGTTCACAGCAGCTCAATTTACCATGGCTAAATTACGGAACCAACCCAGATGCCCCTCACTGGATGAATGGATCCAAAAACTGTGATATATATATAGAGGCCTTTGAAGGTAAATTGATGACTGTGGAAGAAATCATGCTGAGCAAAGTTAGCCAAACCCAGAGAGTCAAGGGTCAAATGTTTTCACTCATTTGTGGAGGCTGGAGCTAAACCCAGTCTTGGGTGAAAGGCAGTCAAATTCGTATTAGACCCAGCAAAGGCATAGCAACACATAATCTAGAACAACCATAGATAAGTGAGGGGTGAGGGAAGAGGGAACAGGTGGGGGAGGGAAGAGGGAGGGAATATAGGGTGGGATCTAGGGAGACAATCAACAATGTAGCATACTCTTTACTCCCCTGAGAATCCAATAATACTTATTCAATCATTTAATTCTGGAAAATTCACAGTCCAAGCATTTATATCACTTGTAGGGGTGAAATATAGAAGAATCAAGAGACTGGGGTATAGGCGATGTGGTGGTGATTCTGGTTTAAGAACATAGGTATCATATTGTAACTTTATTTATTTTTGTAAAGAGAGAGGGATAGTGAGAGAGAGAGAGAAAATCAATTTTATTTTTAGTTTTTTCATGTGGCTTTCATTGTTCCAAGACATCTCTGTGTACATGATGTTGGAGTTTGAACTCGCGTACTCACACATGGCAGGCGAGCGTCATAACCACTGAGCCACCACTGAGCCCTCATATTGTAACTTTATATGCATTTATGATTGTACAATAATTCAACACCTTAATAAAAAAATTAAAAACAATAATTGCTTTGGCTATTCTGGGACTTTTATTCTTGCAAATAATTTTTAGGTTATTTCCCCCCAGTTCTGTGAAGAATAGCCTTGGAATTTTGATGGGAATTGTATTGAATCTCTATATTGTTTTTGATAGAATAGTCATTTTAACGATGTTAATTCTGCTTAGACATAAACATAGGAGGTCATTCAATCGTCTTCACTGTCTTGCTTTATTTAGTATTCTACAACTTTCAATGTAGAAATCTTTCACCTCCTTGGTTAGATTTATTCCTACGTTGATTTTTTTGTTTTTGAGACCATTATGAATAGGATTTCTTTCTAAGCAGTTTCAGATTGATGTACAGGAAAGCTTTTGATTTAGTGTGTTGATTTGTAACCTGATACTTTGCTGAATTTGTTTATCAGCTCTGGCAGTCTTTTGGTAGAGCTTTTTGGACCTTCTAAGTATAGGATCATCTCATCTGCAAACAGTTGATAATTTGACTTGTTCCTTTCCCTTTAATTTCCTTCTCTTGCTTAATTGCTCTGGCTAGAATTTCTAATATTATATTGAATAGCAGTGGTGAGAGTGGGCATCCTTGTCTTGTTCCGGATTTTAAAGGAAATGCTTTCCATTTTCCCCCATTCACTATGAGGTTGGCTTTGGGTTTTTCATGTATAGCCTTTATGATGTTGAGTAGATTACTTCTATCCCTTGTTCCCTCAGGGTTTTTATCATGAATGGGTGCTGAATTTTTTTTAAAAAGAATTTCTCTGCATCTGTTGAGATGACTATGATTTTGTCCCTAATTCTACTTATGTGATGAAATACATTTGTTGATTTGCATAAGTTAAACATCCTTGCATCCCTGGGATAAGACCAGCTTGGTCATCATGGACAATCTTCTTAATATGTTGTTGGATATGATTTGCTAATATTCTTTTAGGGATATTTGCATCTAAATTCATCAATTTTCTTTCCTACATATGTCTTTTTTTTTTTTTAAAGAGAGAGTGAAAGCAAGAGAGACAAACAGAGAGAATCAATTTTAATTATTTTTTCATCTGCCTTCATTTCTTCAAAATTTAGTTGTGTACATGGTGCTGGGATTCAAACCCAGGTCCTTGCTCATGCCAGGGAAGTGCTCCAACCAATGAGCCACTGCTCCAGCTCCCCTATATGTATCTTTATCTGGTTTTGGCCTCAGGGTGATACAGGCTTCATGGATTAAATTTGAAAGTGCCCATCTCTTTCATGGAATAATTTGAGGGGCATCAACAGTAGTTCTTCTTTAAAGGTCTGGTAGAATTCAACTGAGAATCCGTTTGGTCCTTGTTTTTTCTTTGTTGATGGCTTTTTGTTACTGCTTCTATCCCGCTGTTATTGGTCTGTTTGTTTTCTACATTCTCTTGATTCAATTTAGAAAGGTCATATGTGTTGAGAAATGTGTCCATTTCATCCAGGTTTTCCAGCTTATCAAGGGATAAGTTTTCAAAATAGTCCCTTACAGCCTTCTGGATATCTGTGATGTCTGTGGTGATGTCTCCTTTTTTTTTCTTATCTACAATTTTATTAATTTAGGTGTCTTCTTTTTTTTTTCTTTTGATGAGTTTAATGGTTATCAATCTTGTTTATCTTTTCAAGGAACTTTGTTTCATTGATCCTTCTTTTTTTTATTCTCTATTTCATGGATTTAACTCAAATATTACTTTGTTCATTCCTCCTACTGTTTTTTCTTGTTCAAGGGCCTTGAGATGCACCATTAGGTTGTTTATTTGGGATTCTTCTGATTTTTTTTAATGTAGTCATGCATAGCTGTAAATTTTCCTTTTAGAACCTCTCTCATAATGCCCCAGAGATTCTTGTATATTGTATCACTATTTTCATTTGATTCTATGAATTTTAAAATTTCTGTCCTGATTTCTTCTTCATCTTTTCCTTCTCTTTGTCTTTCTCGTTCTCCACTGCTCTAGCCCCTGATGCAAGATACTACATTGATTTTTTTGTGTGTGTTTGCTAAGATGTTTTGTGTGTCCTAAAATGCAGTCTCTTTTGAAGAAGATTCCATGAGCAGCTAAGAAGAAAGTAAATTCTGCTGTTGTTGAATGAAACATGCTATAGATGTCTATTAAGTCCAATTGTTTTACAACATTTTGGGGGTGTGAGGAGTCTACTGAGTTCATGTCTGGATGACCTATCTACTGGTGAGAAAGGTATTGAAATCATCCAGTATCATTGTACTGGGGTCTGAGTCTTTAAGTCAAGTAGTGTGTTTTGTAATTAGGTCCACCAATGTTGGGGGCATAAATATTTACTATTATTATATCTTCCTGTTGAATTGTCCCACTTATCACTATGAAGTGACTTCTTTGACTCTCCTGATTAATTTTGGCTTGAAGTCTGCTTTGTTGGATGGGAAAGTAGCTACTGCTGCTTATTTTCAGGCCCCATTTGTGTGGTACATCAATTTCCATCTTTTCACCTTGAGCCTATGACTGTCTTTTTCCTGTGTGGTGAGTCTCTTGTAAACAACACATTGTTGGTCTTGTTTTTGCAACTGATTCTCATTCTGCCAGGCTATGTCTTTTTTTGTTTGTTTGTTTGTTGTTTTTCATGTGGCTTTCCTTGCTTGGACACTTTGTTATATACATGGTGCTGGGATTTGAACCCAGTGGAGCAAGCTACAGTCCCCACTGCCAACTCACCTTGCGCACTATTTATATTCGTCTTAAACTCCTTCTACCGCTTCTAGGGGCACCTCGAGCCCAACTAGCAAGCCCTCTGGCCTGGTGCGTTGATTGATGAACCTTGTCTTGGATCATCTGCAGTTCTGCAGCTCCTGTTAGTGGGGTGAGGCAGTCAGTTCCCCAGAGAACTTGGCCGCAGGTCAGCTCTGGGTGAGTGGAGTGGGGAGTGGGAGGGTGGCCATCAAAATCTTATTCCCAGATGTTGGGTAGAGCCCAGACTCTGCACTTCAGCAAGCAGTTAGCAATAGCAGCACCGAGAAACTGTGACCACCCTGAGGTTCAAAGGCCACTGGTGAGGGCTGGAGCTGGGCAGGGGAGGCCCAACAGGAACTCACAACTTCCGGGAGCACAGCCAGCCATGGAGCAGTGGGGACTCCTCTCCCTCCTGCCCTCCTGACCCCAGGCAGCATCTACCATCTGGGCTCTACCTCCTGTGCTAGCTTCTCCACCATAGGATGCCCCCAACTCCCTGCCCTG
>PVKS010047015.1:0-13029 GCA_004027875.1 Aplodontia rufa | reverse complement strand
TCAAGAAAACCTACAGAATGGGAGAAAATTTTTTCCTGCTATGCCTCTAATAGGAGACTAATATCCATAATATACAAAGAACTCAAAAAACTGAACACCAAAAACACAAATAATCCAATCAATAGATGGGCTAGGGAACTAAATAGAAACTTCTCAGCAGAGGAAGTCCCAAAAGCTAATAAATATATGAGAAAATGTTCTACATCCCTAGCAATCAGAAATTCAAATCAAAACTGCACTGAGATTCCACTTCACTCCAGTCAGAATGGCAAAAATGAAGAATATGAACAATAACAGATGCTGGAGGGGTTGTTGGGAGAAAGGAACATAAACACACTGTTAGTGGGACTGCAAACTTGTACAGTCACTCTGGAAAACAGTATGGAGACTCCTAAAAAGACTAGAGATGGAACCACCTTATGATCTAGCTATCCCACTCCTGGGTTTTTCCCAAAAGAGCTAAAATTGAGATACTACAAAGACACACCTACATCAATGTTTGTAACAGCTCAATTTATAATAGCTAAACTATGGAACCAAACCAGATGGCCTTCACTGGATGAATGGATTAAAAATGTGATATAAATACTCAATTCTGCTATTAGAACAATTATCATGGCATTTGTAGCCAATGAATAGAGATGGAAAAACTTATGCTGTGTGAAATATTCCAAACATTGAGACTTATGTGCCAAATGTTTTCTCTCATATGTGGGAGCTAAAGTAAAACCTAAGACAGGATGAAAGTTAGCTAAGTTTTAGTATTAAATTCTCCATAGTTGGGGCTGGAGTGGTGGCTCAGCGGTTTCGGCGCTTGCCTGGCAAGCATGAGGACCCGGGTTCAAACCCCAGCACCACGTACACAACTAAGTGTTAGAGCAACTAAGTCCATGTGAAAAACTAATAAAGTTGTTTCTCCCTTTCTCTGTCTCTCTCTCTCACTGTCCCTCTCTTTAAAAAAAAAAAATTCTCCATAGTTGAAATTTCACATAAGCTTGGGGAACCATACCTATGAGGGTGGTGGGAAATGAGGCAGAGGCAGGCAGGGGAGGGTGGGATAAGGGGGGTTATCAATACAATTGGGAACACTCAACTCCCACAAGCAACCCAACTATACAGAGGCAAGCAGAGAAACTCAGAAATTTCAAAAATTAATATACATGTATATGCTCATTTCTATTTATAGCATGGGGGTATACAGAGGAGACATGAGAGTGTGGAACAGATGAAGTGGAGAGATCCTGGACTTGGATCAGCCTTAATTTACTTTGTCAATATCCATGTATGCATGAATATGAGGCAATGATTCCCTCCAATATGTAAGACTGTGTCGAACAAATAAAAAATTAAAAAATGTATGATCTGGGATTATAACTCAGTGGTACAGCACTTATCTAGTATACAGAAGGCCCTGGGTTTGACCCCCTAGCACCAGAGGGAAAAGAAGAAGAAAAAAAGAAAAAAGTACTTTGGCTCACAATTTTTCAGGGTCTAATTCATGATTCATTAACCTCACTGCTTTTGGGCCTCTGACAAGGCAGCACATAGTGGCTAGGAGTGCCTGGAAGTACTTGGCAGAGCCAAACTTCTCACTTTATGTATGGAATATTAACTGTCTACCCAAAGCATTGTGTGAAACAATGAAAGAAGGCTTAAAGGTGAAATGATTGGGTTATGAAATCCTTGACCCAATCAGGCAGTGGGTCATTTGGGGCATGCCTTTGGCTATATATTTTGTATCTGGTCAGTGTAGTTTCTCTCTGCTTCCTGATTGCAATGCCCTGAGCCACTTTCCTCCACCACACACTCTTCTGCCATGATGTTCAGTCTCACCTCATACCCCAAGGAATGAGCCCATTGTCTGTGAACCCATAAGCCCCCAAATAAACTTTTCCTCCTCAAAAAAAAAGAATCTTTATACCATTCTTTTGCTTTTCAATTTCTTCCTGTATCCCAATTACTCTTATATTGTTTCTTCTGATTTCATCCCAGACATATTGAAAATTTTGCTCATGTTCTGTATTTTTTTTTTTGTCATCTGTGCACTCAAGCTTACTCACCCTATCCTCATTGTTGGAAGTTCTTTCTTCAAGAACCGAGGTTGTTTTCTATACAAGTTAGTCTACTTTTAAATTCTTCCTTTATTCCTCTGACGTGATTGACTGCAGATTTTAACTCTGTTGCTTCCTTTTTCAGTATGTCTATTGCTTTGATAATTTAGTATTTCATCTCTTGAGTTTTCTTACTCAGTCCCTTCATTAAATCATCTTTTAGTTCATTGTTCCTTTTAGTAGTCATATCATTGATAATTTGTTGTGGATTTTCATCCTACTCCTTGTCCATGGGATCCTTGGTAGGGGAGTTGTGGATTTGAGGTGAACCTTTTCTAGTCTGATTCCTCATCTTTGAAAAGCTTCTCCTGGATCCTTGAATAGAGGTTCCTTATGTGGAAGCAGGGCAAGTCTCAGGTTTTGTCTTTCTTGTAGATCAAAGGGTTGGGTCAAATACCACCTCTCTGATGACTGCCTTCTTCCAGAAAGCTGATTCTGTCTGGAGCCTTGTTTTGTTGAACATTTTGGATCTAGGCTCCAGGTCTCAGATTTGAATCTGGTGGGGTTGATGGGCAACCCGCTGGGTTGTTGAAGCTACATGTAGGGGTTCATTGCTGGGACCTGGGATCCTTGGTGATAGGACAGGACCAGTCTACCTGCCATGGTGGGACCTGGGCTCCTTGGTGACAGGATGGGGCCCAGTGTATCTAGACCTGGTGGGTATTCAGGGCTGTGCAGTCTCCAGGCACAGGGTCCTCAGGGAGTCCCATCCACAGGCCAGGGCTAGGAACTGAGTCCTCAGCAAGCAGTGGGGTGGTTCTGGGAATGGGGCCGGAGTCCTGGGCATGCTCAGCAGGAAGGTGCAGGGGTCCTCAGGGTTCCCCACATGCCTGTTGGGCCAGGTTGGGCCACAGTGGGGCTGTGTCTAGGTGCAAGTCCTTGGGGTACCCCATGCCCCTGGGGCAGAGTCATGGGCATGCATGGCCACAGGGCAGGGTGCAGACATGGGGTCCTTGGAGGTGTCCCACAGCCATATAGTAGAAAAATATATAATATTCATGCTTTTAATTTTTTTTAAGAGAGAGAGACAGAGAGAGAGAGAGAGAGAGAGAATCGATTTTATTTAGTTTTTTCATGTGGCTTTCTTTGCTCTGATACTTTATTCACTTTATTGTGTATGTGGTGCTGGGGTTCAAACCCGCATCTTTGTGCTTGCAAAGCAAGCACTGTAACTACTGAGCCGCCACTCCACACCATATTCATGCTTTTAAAAACTCAATATTGTGAAGCAGCAATTCAATACAATACCAATCAAAATAAGCCTGCTTTGATTTTTATTTTTCTTTGATCTTTTTATTCAAACTGGACACTCTCGGACTGGAGTGGTGGCTCAGCAGTATTGCTGTTGCCTGGCATGCGTGAGGACCTGGGCTCAAGCCCCACTACCACAGACACAACTGAGTGTTGAAGCAACAAAAAACAGATGAAAAAACTAAATAAAATTGATTCTGTCTCCCTAAGGAAAAAAAAACACTTGACATTCTAGCCCTAATATTATATGAAAGTCTAAAGAGCCAAGAATTTCCCAAAGATTCTTAGAAAGAAAAGATAGTGGGTCTGGAGCAGTGGCTTGGCAGTTACGGCGCTTGCCTGGCATGTGCGAGTATGCGAGTTCGAACCCCAGCACCGTACACAACGAAGTCTCAGAGCAACGAAGGCCACATGAAAAACTAAAAAAAAATAATAATAAAATAAATAAATAATTTCTCTCTCACTGTCCCTCTCTTTAAAAAACAAAAGAAAGAAAAATGAGATAGTAAACTAGTCCTATCAGACATCAAGATTTATTTTTAAATCCGCAATAATATACATTGCGATATTAGTCTAAGAATAGACAAATAGGCAAATGGAACATCAGGTACTATGATAAATGACAAAGATGACATTATCAATCAGTGGGGGAAAGAGAGCTTTAACAAATGATGCTGAAACATCTATACCAAAAAGACGTAGATTAAAAACATCCATACAAAAAAAACCCTCTAAATTAAAAAGAAATGAAATTGAGCCCCTAGGCCTTTATTTGCAGACAGACTTAGATTTAAATATGCAAATAAAATGACTAGAGCTTTTAGAGGGCTCTAGTCATATATAGAATATCTTTATGACCTCATTTTAATAAAGACACAATAGAATCAAGCATAAAAGTGAACACCAATGCATTCAAAGCACTAAAATTATTCCCCTCCATTCACCAAAGACACTATGAAGATAATAAAAAGAAAAATCACACGTTACTGACATTATGCTGAATATGTAAAGTACTGTTGCAAACCAATAAGAAAACAAGAGACAATCCAACAGAAAATGGGCAAAGGACTTGAATAGGCACTGCACAAAAAGGAATGCCATTAGATATGTGTAAGCATGCACAATTTCCTCACTAGTTGTCACACACAGGGAAATTTTAAACCACTTGTGCCTGACTAGATTGGCACAAATTAAGGAAGTTCAGTTGGTAACTTCAGGAATGCTTTTTCACTGCTGGAGTAAGAATACATTGAAACAACAGCTAATAACGTTGAAGAGTCACATCCCCAATAATTCAAGAATTGTACCAGGATGCAATTACCTAGCGTATTTTCCCGGAGATAGGCATCTGCATAGTTGTATAAGAATGAGTCAATAAGCTGGGCACAGTGGCAAAAGCCTGTAATCCCAGTGATTGGGAGGCTGATGCAGGAGGATCACAGGTTCAAGGCCAGCCGCAGCAACTTTGCAATGCCCTAAGCAACTTAGTGACAAAGGCTTTTGTTTGGAACTGCCAATGGTGTCACTTCAGGAATAAGGGTAACTAAAATAGGACCCCAACAAGGACTGAAGCTCAGTTTTTAAGCAGCTCAATATTTATTCAAATCAAATTGATGAGTCCTTTGCTGAACTGACGGAAGTAACAGTACATCCTCTCTGGGAAGAAGATAAAAATCATCCATAGCCTAAATAATTCTTGTAATTTTCTGCATATAATGCCCAGGACCCAATTAAAACTGGAAAATTTGGACAAAGAAAAAGACAGGGCTGGGGGCCAAATCCTAAAGGAAAAACAAACAACTAATAGAAACAGACCCACCAACAATCCATATACTAAAGCTATCAAATATGGATTTTTAAAAGATTTTTTATTTATTTTTTCATCTGGCCTCTGTTTCTCCAGCACTTAGTTGTGCATGTAGTACTGGGGTTTTAACCTGGGTCCTTATGTGTGCCAGGCAAGCACCATAACTGCTAAGCTACCACTCCAGCCTCCGAATATAGATTTTTAAAGAACTGAAATTAATATGTCTAAGAAATTAAATGACAAGTTGAAGGATTTTAGTAGAAGGTTAGATAATGACTTTTAGAGAATCAATGGCAAGTCTAGAACTAAAAATACATTATCTGAAATTAAGAAATCAATGGGTGGATTTAAAAGCAAATTAGATAAAGCTGAAGACAAAAGTGATGAACTGGAAGAAACATCAGGAAAAAAATTCAGAATGACAAACAGAGAAATGGGAATTAAAATACACAAAATAGTGTGAGAATCATGCGGGAAGCAGCACAAAGGTATAATATAAATATAGTAAGAACAAAAGCAAAGAGAGAATGGAGTAGGTGCAACATTTGGAGATAATGGCTCAGAATTTTCCCATACCTACAGAAGATTAAGGAAGTTTAAGAATTCAACAGAAGCAGAAGATTAAGAAATTCAAAAACAGGAATAGAATAATGCTGCTCAGGGTTGCATGCACAAGTGGTATAACTTCTTAAAAGCAAGAAAATATTTAAAGCTTTAAGACACCCCTTATTTCTAGAGAGGATGGTGGGGATGTGATGAGGAAGGGAACTTCCTTGGTGCTGGAAATTTGCAATTCCTTAATCTCAACAGTGGTTACGGCTTGGTTGGCTTATGACTGTTCATTAACCTATGTGTGGATGTTGTGTGGGTATCTACTTGTATGGTAAAAGGAGAAGTCATTAAGCAGTATGCTTTATCCGTGGTGATGTCAGGTTTCTCCTTGGACACTGTAGTGACAAAGAGCTCTTTCTGAGGAAGTGATTTTTTCATCCTGGTGGTTTCATTAGCATTATCCTTGTGTTATTTTGATCTGTAGAAACTTTCCCCAGAACTTAGAAATATCCATTTTTTGAAATCACACACATGAAGAAATTTGACCAAAGCCAGAATTTTTTTAAATTATAAGAACAGTTGGTAGAAAAAAAATGACTACCAAATATAATTGCAGAACCAATAGAAACATATGCAATACATAAAGGATAATATTTTGTGGTGAGCGGGTAGGAAATTGCGATCTTTTTTGGCACTGAAATCTGTTAATTTCAGTGTCTGCCTAAGAGCTATTTTAGAAAAACAAAACAGATTTTAAGGCATAATACGTTTTTGTTGTTGTTAGTTGAGCCTGCATAATTCATCTCTTATTCTTTCTCTAATCCGTAAAAAAAATTACTTTTATGTAGTAAACCTTCAGGTTCTGAATGTAAACATCCTGACTGAGTCTCTGCTGCCGTGGATCACAGCACGGTTACTGCCTTTTTATTTTATTTCTGAATCTGATCTGGCCCCAACTCAGCCTCTTTCCGTGAGGTCTGCTCTGTCTTGAGTTTGCCCGGTGCCTATGCCTCTGGTGGTAAAGTCTGGCTCTCCTCCAGTACTTCATTTCAGTAGGTCAGGCAGACACAAATGGACAAAGGTAGAGAAATACAGTGTCAGGAGCTCCCTCATAGAGTTAGGATTGGCTTTACATATACCTGGATGACCAGCCCTGGAGAATGATCAGACTCCTGGATTCCTGCTAGGAATTAAATGCACCTTGAAATGGCAAGGAATAAACAGTCTGGTTTTGCTCCTGGCCGTGTATGATAATTCAACCGTAATTTCATGGAGCAAACCATTAACTACTTGTACAGTCTCCCTTTCTCCTTAGCTGCTCTCACCACTAAGAATATTTTCAAAGTGCACTTATTTGTTTGTGCTGGTGCAGTAGCTCAGTGGCAGGGAGTCTGGTTAGCAGATGTGTGGCCCTGGGTTCAATCCCCAGTACCCAGGGTGAAGATGGAGGGATCCTTGACAAAATGACTTACTTTATTTTTTTTTTTAAGAGAGAGTGAGGGAGAAAGAGAGAACCAATTTTTTATTTATTTTTCCATCTGGCCTTTGTTTCTACATTACTTAGTTTTGTATCTGATGCTGGGGTTTGAATCCAAGTCCTTGCACATGCCAAGGACGCACTCTAACTACTGAGCCACTGCTCCAGACCCATACACTCAGTGTTAATGTGGTTCTATTATGTATGTAAGTATCCACTAATCTTCCTAAAACTGCTGCTTCAGTGCTATAAAAAAAGATGTTTTATTAATGAAAGCCAGTTTTTTCCCATATTTTTATTGGTGCATTATAGTTCTACATAATGATGAGATTTGTCATTACTTATTCATACACACACACGCTATAACAATATAATTTGGCCAATATCCCTCCCAAGCACTTCACCCACAATACCTCCTCCCAAAGCTAGTTCCTTTCTTCTACTGAAAAGGTAGTTTTTAAAGTAAGCACACACACCCAAGAACCAATAACATGCCAGATTTTTTTGGCAGTGTGGCTCAGAGGGAGCACCATGAAGTGTCCAAATGGCACTTCTCAGATCTGCTCCACTCAGGGGTACATTAGCACCAGGTCACATGAACATGCCACCCTGAGGACAAGTCATTCTCTGACCTACTACCATGACCTTCTACATTTATGTGGAGTTGCCTTTCATGAAACTGAGATGAATAAGAGATTGTGATGTTTTTAATGGACTTATTTCTCCCTACATTTTTTGAACTATTACTGGTCTATGACTACACTTTCTAGATCTATTCTTAATCCCATGGGTTTTGGGGTAAAAATCACAGAGTATTACAATATTATAAACGACCAGTGCCTGTTGCCATCCTTTTCAATGAAAACTATTGTATTTGACATACTCAACCACCTGCTTCTTCCTAAAATTCCCTCCAACGATCAGGCTTCGGTGCCACAAAACAAAAGCAACCAACCAACCAGTGGCCTCATTTCTCTCCCTTTCTGATTGTTCCTTTATTACTTTCTTTATTTCCTTTTGTTAATTCAACATATTCTTCCATATTCAAGGGATTCATTGCTACACATTCAAATACACATACATAATGACAATGTGACGTGAACCCAATCCTTATCCAGGATCTCCCCCCTTCACCCACTCCCTGTGGGTGTCTCCACTGTAATTCCCCCCTATTACATATATACGTGTCCATATACATGTATATTCATTTTTAAATTTTCAAGTTTTAAATGCCTGCATGAGTATTTCTTTCTTTTTTTGGCACTTTTATTCCTGCAGGTGAAAAGATGTTCCTTGTGACATTCTGCTCTTTATTTCCACTCATTCTTTCTGGGAACTGCCGTCTTCTAAATTTAATTCCATTTTAGTGCTGGTGACTTTCAACACTTAAGATCTCAGAGCTTAATCCACCAGCACTTCAACAGCAACCTCGACCATCTGCACGGGGACGGCCTCTACTCCAACTTTCCACCGTCCACGCTAAACTCATTCTGTTCTCCCAACCAGCTTACCCTTGCAAATTTCCAGTTTCCATCAGCGCTTTACTGGCAATCAAAACCTCATCGTTCTTTTACCCTTTTCTCCCTTTCATCTTCTAAACCCAATTGTTCCTCAAGTCCTTTGGATCCATTTTTCAAAATCTCAATATACAAACTTTGGAGGAAAAAGAAAAAAAAACTCTGGATTTGATTCTAGGCCCGGCACTTAATAGCTATGAGACCTTTGGATAAATTACTTACTCTTACTGTGCCACATTGTGAAATGTGACCAATAATACCCACCCTGCAGGAAAATGTTAGTTCGTTCTTTTCCCTGTCACCATCACTACCAGCTCCCTTGAGTCCTTGTCTTCTGACTGCTGGAACAAACCCAGCTGAGTTCTTTATGTCTAATCACATTAGTAGTCAGAGATGTAAATCAACCACATCACCCCTATTCCCTCCTAGCTGCCAATGCTTCCCTACTTACTTAGTGACTGAGGTTCTTATTTGTATATCTGACATTAAATAGCTTAGGACTCCACACAAACTATTCCATTTTCTCTCAAAACAAAATCAAAAACACTTCTACAGGATATTTTTTTACACTTCTTTCCTTTTGTTTGTTTTTTTGTTTTGTTTTGTTTTTTGGTATTAGGGATTGAACCAAGGGGCATTTAACCACTCTGCCACTGCACCACATCCCTGGCCCTTTTTTAATTTTTTATTTCATACCAGGCAGAGTGGTGCACGTCTATAATCCCAACTTGGGAGGCTGAGGCCAGAGGATCGCAAGTTCAAAGCCAGCCTCAGCAATTTAGCAAGGCCCTAAGGAACTTAAAATAAAATATAAAAAATAGGGCTGAGGATGTGGCTCAGTGGTTAAGTGCCATTGGGTTCAATCTCCAGTACCAAAAAAAAAAAAAAAAATTTAAAATTTTATTTTGAGACGCGTTCTAAGTTGCTTAGGGTCTTGCTAAGTTGCTGAGGCTGGCTTTGAACTTGCAATCCTCCTACCTCAGCTCTCGAGTTGCTGGGATTACAGGTGTGCACCATGGTACCCAGCTTTACTAATCCCTTTTAAGTCTGTACTTAAGATGCTTCTTCAGACTGGAATATGCTTAATTTCCCTGTCTTTATCCTAATTTTTCCTGCAAGTTACCCAACCTCCAGTCTGTATTCTCTACTTTTTTCCAGGGACTCTATTTCCAAGCTTCCATAAGACTTAATTCTACTCCTTATTTTGATACATCTTTGTATACTCTCTCCCATGAACTAATTGCTTAATATAAGGATGTATTAACATTTCAGCCAAGGAAGCACACTTCTTGACCCTAGGGAGACAGACTCACGTCCCATGTGACTTCTCTGGAACCCTCAACACTCACCCAGTGAACATGACATGTGATCACTTCATATAAACACAGCTGCTTTTCTTTTTTTTTTTTTAATTATAAAATTTTTCAAATATATAGCAAACCCTAAAGGATAAAAACAAACATACTGACTTTTTAAACGTTAATATATTCTCACATGTGTACCAAATGTTTTAAGGAAATAAAACTTTGCAAATGCCGTTAAAATCCGTTTCCTCTCTCTGATCCCATTCCCCATCCTCTACTGTTAGAGGTATCATTTAGATGTGTCCTTATCACATTTATAAAGGCGAGCACAGATGTTGTTTTTAAATTTCATTTAAATGTTTATACCATGTGGATTCATCTACTCATTGCTCTTTTCATCTCTTTAGATTTCTGAGATCCATCACGCAGGCTGATAAAATAGAGAGAGTGCAGTCATTTCAGCGCTCCACAAGGCTCTGTTGTATAACTGCACCATGAAGGTTTTCTTTATTCCCATATTGGTGAACATGTAAGTTATTTCCAATTGTTTGCTACCATCAGCAATATTGTAATGAACATTCTCGAGAATGTGAGACAGCCCACTTCAAAGCAACTACGCCCACACATAAAATCCGTGATGCCCAAACAATTGCTCACATATGTCCTCTGATTTTTAAACTCTCAAATAATCTAATCAGGCCTGGTTCCTAATATCCCACAGCAGATGCAGCTCATGATGACAAGAGCCCAGCCTCCCAGCCTCAGCACAGTTGCTTCTGCCTCAAGTCCACCACTCTCAAAATATTATTAGTCATTGTCCCTCACCATCCAAGCACCTCGGCCAATACCCAGCCACGATGGAGGAGTGAGAAATGAGTGTGCTCCCTGTGGTACGCATCCCTCCTCTCAGCCCAAAGCTTTCAATGTCTTAACCATCACCATTGCTGGATAAATAATCATGACTCGGGGGGCAGGAGAGGTGACTCAGCAGTAGAGCATTTGCCTGGCATGCCTGAGGACATGGGTTCAAACCCCAGCACCACAAACACAACCAAGAGTCAGAAAAAACAAAAACCAGATGAAAAAAATAAACAAAATTGACTCTCTCTCAAAAAAAAAAAGAAGAGAATAGCAATAAACATATAAGTAGGTAAACACAAAATATACTACATAGCAACAAGCATTAGAGGAGTAAAATGTTGATATGATAGAATACAATTTTAAAAAGAAAATGCCTGTTAAGGACCCCTGGGTCCAATAGAACTTCCTGCAGTAATGGAGTGGTTCTGGCTGCGTGGTCCTATCTGGGAGTAAGTAGCCACACTTAACTCACAGCTCCAAATGAAAAACTAAATTTATAACTTTATTTAATTGCAGCTAATAGAAACTTATATGTTAATAGCCACATGTCGCTAGTGGCTACCGTACTCAACAGCAGTGCTTGCCCAGCATCACAGTGATGGTGAATGGAAGGAAGAGTTGAACCTAAGGGGTCTGCCACGAGAATTCATGTTCAGAACCACTGCACCAGAGTGCCAGTACCAGCCTATTAGCTGAAAGAAAGGATCCTAAGAGGTCTCGCTTATTTGTTAGTTTAATAATAAAGTCTGTTTTGATGCTGAGGGAAATCAGTTAAGTGGAGAATGGGAAGGTGATGATGTGGAAGAGAGAGAATGGGAAAGGAGAATTTTGAAGAAAGGAGAGCATATGCGATCCAGGACACAAAGACCTGGCCTGTGATAGCAACAGCCAGTTTGTTCTAATAACAGCTGGAGAGGAGAGGCCGCAGGGCTGCTGTGGCAGGCAGGTTGGGGGTAGGATAACAAGGACTTTCTCTTCTTGCTCTGAGTACCTCAATGAAGTGTTAGGCGAGGTCATCATCTGAGTGGGAAGGAGGAGGAGGTTGGATAAAAGGGAAAGATGAGGGGCTGGAGCGGTGGCTCAGCAGTTACGGTGCTTGCCTTGCACGTGCAAGTACGAGAGTTCAAACCCCAGCACCATGTACACAACAATGTCTCGGAGCAACGAAGGTCGCATGAAAAACTAAATAAAAATTATTTCTCTCAGGGCTGGAGCAATGGCTCGGGGGTTACAGCACTTGCCTGGCATGCGCCAGTACACAAGTTCAAACCCCAGTACCACGTACACAACCAAGTGTTCAAGGAATGAAAGTTACATGAAAAACTACATTAAAAAATTGCTTCTTTCTCTCTCTCATTGTCCCCTCTTTCTTAAAAAAAGATAGTTTCTTTCTCTCTCTCACTGTCCCTTCTCTTAAAAAAAAAAAGGGGGGGAAAGCTGACAGTGGCGAGTTTGAGGGTGGCAAGGGTGTCGGAATGGGCATCGGGTGGAGATACATGGAAGTGAGTTTTACAAGAAACCACTCAGTATAGTCACTTGTTTTTCTCCAGCAATATTAGCTGATTACCCAGCCACAGAGTAAGCAATTATGTGGTAGAAGTATAAAAAAGAGAGAGGGGGACAAGGGAGGTTAGTGTATTTGTGAGGAAGTTATTACACATGAAATCCAAGTTGGGTTAGGAAGGAAATGAGGGCGCGAGGATTGGTGAGAGTGGAAATGTTGTAAAGCTTGCAATTCCAATCAAATATAAACGGAGGGTACTGTTTATTCTGTATTATTTTTATGGAATCTGACAAGCTGATTCTGAAATCTGAATGAGAGCACAAAAGGTCAAAAAGATTCAGGGAAGTACTGAATAACCCAGATATCAATATTTACAGTAAAAACATAGTAATTAAAATAATCTGGTTCTGATCACAGGGACCCATGTAGTACTGGCTACAGATATCTAACAGCATAGACAGCTCATGAAGAGATCCACGAAAATACAGAAACCTGACTGAAGGCACAGTTGATATTGCAAATAGTTTCAGAAAAGCATTTATAAAATAAGGGAGGCTAGTAAAAAAATAGTCATCTATGTTAAATAAAAGAAAATTGATCATTAAGTCACACCATACTTGTGAATTAATGACTTCAATATGAAAA
>PVKS010047014.1:0-13019 GCA_004027875.1 Aplodontia rufa | reverse complement strand
ACACTAACACACTGTTGGTGGAGCTGCAGACTGGTACAGCCCCTCTGGAAAGCAGTGTGGAGAATCCTCAAAAAACTAGGGGTGAGCCCACCATACGACCCTGCTATTCCAAACATGGGAGTATTTAATTTCAACATCACATTTAAAGCTGAGTTTTGCAGGGTACAGTTCCTTTGGCTGAAAATTTTCTTTCAATATTTGAAAAATAGTGTTCCCTGCTCTCCTGGCCTTTCTTGTCTGTTCTGAAAAATACACAGTAATCCTTATTCTGTTTCTGAATGTTATTTGGTGTTTTTCCTTTGCTGCTTTTAGAATTCTTTCCTTGATTTCTCTGTTATTCATTTTATATGTGATGTGTCTTGATGAGTTTCTCATTTGGTTAGGTCTGTTTGATGTTCTATAGGCATCTTGAATTTGATTTTCTGGATCAGTTCTGATATGAGGGAATTTTTCTTTGGCGATTTCCTTGAGAAGATTCTTAATGCCCCTGGTTTGTTGCTCTATGTTTTCTCCAATCCCAATTCCTCTCAGGTTATTTCTTGTCATCTTGTCAAATACTACTTGGAAATTCTGATCATGCTCAATAAACTTCGTTTCTTGTCTGTCCTCCTTGCATTCAACATTGCTCAGCCTGTCTTCGTTGTCTGATGTTCGTTCTTCGAGAGCTGAGGTTCTATTTTCTACTGAGTTTACTCTGATATTAGTATCTTTCAATGAGCTTTTAATTTGTTTGACTGTGTTTTTCAATTCTAAGATGTCTGCTACACCTCTTTTCAGAATGTCTAGCTCTTTATCAAAGTGTTCTCTCAGCTCCTGAAATTGCTCTTTTCTCCTTCCTTCAGTCTTCCTTTAATTCTTTAATTGATTTACTAATCTGATTGTTGATAACTTTTTCTAGGTTTTCATCTACGACTCCAACCATGTACTCTTTGTGTGGGGAGCTGTGGGTTTGAGGTAGGGAAGATTGTTTCCCTTCTTCCTCATTTTCAGTTTCAAAGATGGGGGCTTCAGGCTCATCACTGAATAATTCTCTTGGACGCTTTGTGATGGGTGTGGCTTTTTTTGACTCTTTGCTTAGTTGGTCTGGGGTACAGTTTGGATAGTACAGTTCAGTGACTGGCTCATCAATCTGTGAATTATTGTGGACCACTATGATTTTCAGTACCTCTGGAGATGGGGTTTAGGAGTCAATATGTGCAGCCAATGCGTACAACAGACAATGCCAGCTGTAGCTGTTATGGTGTTGATTAGCACCTATACGAGCAAACAGATGAGCAATTTTCTTCCATGAGAGTCCTCAGACTATGCTTGGTTTGCACGCAAACACCCGTTTTCCAGTATGGCATTCACTTCAGTTTACCAGAACCTCTGTGGGTGAGGAAAAAAGTCTAGAGAGCAAAGGGAATGTGATGAGAAGGTAGTGTGGACCTTGTGAATTTGGGGGAGAGCAACAAGAGAATGGAGATGATGTAGGCTATTCTGCTAAAATAAGGAAAAGAAAGAAATGGGAAGAGTTAGGGATAAAGATTTTGAGGGAGGATGAGAGAGCAGAATACATTTTAGGTGTTGGCAGAGGATAGAGAGGAAGGGGAGGTAGCAGAGATTTGGGGTCTCTTCAGCACAAAGAGACAGTGCACTAGTTTGCAAGATCAGAGATAGCCACAGATTGAACCACAGCAAAACAGACACAGCACAGACGGACAAAACAAAAACAAAATTATTACTGCTGAGGTCAAAATATACAGTGGGGGTGTATGTTCATATCTGACATCTAGGTGGAGTCAGTTCCCAGGTGAGTTTGCTGGAGGGACTGTGTTTTGGTGATCTCAGCTGAAAGTCAGATTCCCAGGAGTCCTTCCTCTGTTTTTCTCCTTAGAGGGCCTACAGACTTTCACCATCCCTGCTTCCTGTGAAAACAGCCTTTTGAGCCAGGTTTACCCCCTGGGCACTTTATTGTCTGCCTGCCCAAACTCTTGTCCTCCTTCAGCTGGGGTCCCAGGAGCCCCTGGCATTCTTGTGGATTCTGGAGCAGCTGCTAGGGTCTCCTGCTGATCGAAGGGGAGTGTCTGACCTGAACTGAGCTCTCCAGGGACAGCAATTGCCCCACTCTTGAGTGACGTGAGGTCCCAACTTATCCCCAAGAGATGATGCCTGAGGCTGTTTCAGCCCAAGCAAGGGGGCAGACCTTGAGAAGGAGATACCAGCCCAGCCAGACCCATGCCTGTGGAGGTCTCAGCTGCAGCCACAATGGGCGTGGAAGCCAAGACCCACTTGCAGGCCCAGGATCTATGGATATGCTTCTGTTCTCAGGGCCTGAAAGGAGAGGAAAGCTCTTGTCCCAGGCTGCACCTTCTAGTCATGGGTTGTTGAGGCTGATGATAATCTCTGCGCAGCTTGAGAGGTCCAGGTGTTATCTGTGCTCCAGAGTTGCCAGTCCTGCAAGCCGACCCCACCCAGCCTGTGTAGGTCCTATGGAGCCGTCTGTGAAGTGGAATTCTCATCTTGGACTCTGCCTGGAGTTAGGTGTATGTCAGGGGTTGGGGAGGTGGTGGTCTATTCCTGAGAGTCACAGGAGTTGCAGGACCAATAGGGAGGATCCTCCAGGCTCAAGCAGCCTGATGGTGCAGCCACTGGAATGACCACCGTTCCGAGGTCATGGTTCTTGGAGGAACTGTTTGAATTGCTCACCAGATGGAATCAAAACGGCAATTGCCCTGGCTTTCTGCGGCCAGATTTGGGGGAGTCTCAGTTGTGTGCATTAATGCAGTCCCTGGGTTCCCCTTCTGATATCAGAGATAACCCCTCCAAACTGGGGTTATTTGCGTGCACTGCTCCCTCCCCTCTGTGCTGATCCAGTAGCCCACTGGCTGGAGCTGCAGGATCTGTATTTAGATTCTCTTGTACTTTCAGTTCATACAGGCCTCTGCGCCTCTAAATTTCCTTGCTTGAATACTGACGAGTTTAGGAAGAAATTTGCCGTTCACCCACCTCATAGAAAGGTACTTCTCCCACCGTTGGTGTCCTGCTTTAAGGAGAAAGTTTTCATTCAGCCCTCCTGCTGTTCGCCACCTTCCAATCAGTATTACTTTTTTATACAGTCACACTGCAATGTTCGGAATCGGGAAATGCAGCATTCACACAGTCCAGCAGTGTCCAGGCTCATACTCACATGTTATCCCAAGCTACCCTTCTTTAGACATTCAGGCCAGGATCACACATTGCAGTATGTCCCCATGTGTCCCTAGCTTCCTTAGTTTGGAGCTGTTTCTCAGGTTTTCTTTCCTTTTTGTCTTGGTACTTTTAAGGTTTTGGGCAGTGTTCCTCCGTTTGGGTTTGAAGTTTCTCATTGTTAGAATTTGGTCGTGCGTGTTCAGCAGGAATGCCACAGTAGTGACCAGTGTTCTTCTCGGTGGGTCCCATCAGAAGTCACGTGCTGGGGCTGGAGTGGTGGCTCAGCTTTAAAGTGCTTGCCTGGCATGCGGGAGGACATGGGTTTGAACCCCAGCACCACGTACCCAATGAAGTGTTGGAGTAATGAAAAATTAAATAAAATGGATTCTTTTTCTCACTGTCCCTCTCTCTTAAAAAAGTTGTAATATAGAATCCTATATATATATTTTTTTTTAAGATTTTAAAAAAGTTTTAATACTTATTTCCTCTTATTGCCTACTCATGTCTTCTGGTGTTTTTTTTTTAGTTCTTTGCTAAATCAAGTCTGGAATACTTCCGTATTTGTATACTCCTCTTCGATGAATTTTAATCATGATACATAAGTACAAAAAAGCTGTTTTCCCTAAGTACGTGGTGTCAAGAAGAGGACTGTCACAAGTCCTGTCCCTTCAGAAAAGCTGTTCCTGAAAGATTTCACTGTGTCTTTCTAAAGTCCCTGGTGCAAGTGGACTCCAGCCTCCTTTAGGGAGCCCTTCTAGAAAGCTTCCCTGTAGTTGAGCCAAATCTGCAATTGTGTTTCTTTGTAGCTGAGATGAAGAATAATTTAACTATCTCTGTGTAAGAATGGCTTCAAAATTACTAAGGTCCTACCCTGAATAAATTATTTCCCTTCTAAAACCACAGTTGCTAGTGGTTTGGACACACGTGCAGCTTGCCTGTGGCCATCGTGCCCTCTGCGGAGATCTGCAGAGATGGACGATGCCCAGGGACCTTTCACTCACGGCCCTCAACTTTTGTGATTTTAGAATCACAAAGCAGAGCCCAGCAACATATTACTTCTTTTAAATCAGTATCTTATTGGACATGCTGACAGCATAGTTTTATAAAAAACTGTATTGCAGAAATAGTTCAAAAGCCAGTAGTTTTACGTGTCAGTTTAATTTTTCATGTTGTCATTTCCCAGATTATTCAAAGGTGTATTTTTTTGTACTTTCACAATTAAAAGTTGATAAGTCTTCAAATGCAAGATGAACTTCTGAAAGAAAGAAAATTGAAAAATAGTGAATCACCATGAAAAGTAAACACTACTTAAAACAAGATAGTAGGGGTGAGGTGTCTTTATACGTAGGATAAAATTTCATTTGTTGTGCCATTTTTCTCCTTTCAATGCTTTGGCACCAGTGTTTTTCTATGAATAGAAAGCAGTAATTAAAAGCACCTGTCTGTGTATTTGTTGACTGTACTTTGGGTTTATACAGTTTTACTAGTATTTTTTTCTCTCAAAATATTAGCCCAAGATCTACACCAGATTTGGATGATTTATTTATTTTTAGATGGTATTATATATGCTTATACATATGCATGTCCCATATATGTCACACAAGGCTATAATTTAAAGGCTATATGTGGATTAGAGAAAGTCATAACTGATCATATCTTAACAGTCAAGTAAACTATGTTGTATCATGTTTAACCAAGTACTCTTATAACTTTTGATAATTTTTTTCTTATTATTTTCATTTCACAAAAATTCATATTATCTGGGGTATTATAAGAAAAGCCTGTTGCTTAAAAGTCAGAATTTTTAAATGGGATTGTTCAGTGCAAATGCAGAGACACTTTGGGTTTCCACATCCAAGGGTAGTGGTCTGGAGACCCAGCTCCTGTTTCAAAGCTCACCCAGTATCTTGAATTAGCATTCGACTTTGAGAGTGGACTCATGTTTAGCCTATATCAGGGAAGAAGGCACATGTTTTAGATAATCATATAATGCTCAGAGTGTATAGCAGTCACTGAAATAGAGCTTGGCAGAATGATCCTCCAATAGTGATGTTAGAGAATTATGTCTAAATGAGACTCATTTGCATAAAAAGCAATCAGGGATTTGTCTTTTGTATATAATATCCAGAAGTTCTCACAACACTCTCCATAATCAAGCTCAGTGACTTATGGTATTTTATAAAATATCCAGTTGATGACATGTTTTTGATACCAGTTGGAGATGCTTTGTAGTAGGCATTGCATGAAATGATGAGCTTTGTCCTTAGTACAAGAAAAAGAATGCACTTGCAGCTAGTTACTTTAAAGGAAACCGGATTGAATGAGGATAGCAGTGAATAATGTAAAACAGAAACAGAATTCAGTAGAAAAGAGGGTGTCCTTCCAGCACTGTGAGCATGACCTTATATAGGAGACGCAAATGAGTGTTGCAGAAGAGAGCGATAAGACAGAGTTCTCTCCAGCTTTTCTTTACCTCACTGCCTTTACGGGAGGCACAGAAGCTCCTTGACAGCCCTTCTCATCAGAGGCTGAACTTTCCATATCATCCTCACCTTAGCTAGGATGTATGCTTTAAAGCTGTCAGGGTGTCTGCAGTTGCATATGAATGTTTTCTAGCAGTTGCAATTATCTTGTTAATAATGGGTCCAAAGTTATAATCTAGACATGAGAAATGGATTGTCATGAGAGTCAAGAAAAAACATTTGGAATCTACTGAGTAATTAAAGAGCTCTTGATTATCTAAACTTCATACAAGAACTGATATAGTGTCATAATAAAGTTTTCTGTTGTGTATTTAGGAATATTTTAATTGAATCTTAAAGCATTTAAGTTTATACAAACCATCGATCTTGGCATGATAATGCTATGCATTTAGAAAAAAATCAGTGTTAAAATTTAGTTTTGAAGAATTCATGAAGAGAAACAATGAAAACTTGTTATACAAAAGACAAGTCACCGATTATTTCTTTTTATGCAAATGAGTTTGATTTAGACATAATTCCCCAATAGCACCACAAATTTCCATCTGTGTAACCCTGATGTTCTTAAGCAGTCTTCAGTTACCTCCTGCTCTGGGCAGTATTCACTCTGTGTGTTTGGAAACTGTGACTATCTTAACACTTTTGATGACGATATGAATAGCAATTGTTTGTTGATCTTATTCTCTCTCTCCCTGGATAACCTGCTGTCTGCAAAGGCTGAATAAGTGGCAGATAGCTTTTGTCATCCCTTATCCAAGCTGTACACTTGTAAGGAAGAGTAGGGATAATCGCCTCAATCTAATTAGGGGTTAAAAGAGGCCATGACTGTGATGTGGCAGTGAGACACCTTACTGTAGCAATCCTGTTTGCATTAGAAAAATAAGGTTGTCATATTGATTATTCAAATTGGCTTATATTGGCCAACTCTCAATGGTTTGTATTGCAGCTGAAGATCCCAGCTATTCACAAAAACAAAACAAAACAAAACAAAAACTCCTATGCTGTGGCATACAATATATTATGGCTTGTTTGCTAATTTGAGGTTTTAATGATGAAGACGGAGTTTAATCAGAAGATTTAAAGGTTAAACTGATTTTAGAAACTGAAGTTTAGCTTCCACCTGTGAAAGAAATGGTTATGTGAATTTTGAATGAGTGAATTTCTAGTGATATTTTAGGCCTCTAACTGAAAATACAAATATTAAAGCATTATTTAGAACCATTTTCATTTTTAGTAGACACGTTTTGATGGTTAGATGTTGGAAAAATAAAGATAATTGATATTAGTAGTGGTTTAATGATTGATATGAATGAGACCTTTATACACTAGAAGTTACCCAGGAAACCATTGGCCTTCTTCTACTTCTTTATACCCCTAATTTTTTTTTTTTTTTTAATCAAAGGATGTAGCTGTTTACCTCTCCTCCTCTCGCTTTCCCTCCCCAGATCTCTTCTCCCTGTTCCTTTTTCTTCACTTGAAGATTCTGGTTGTTGGGACTGAAATAGGCAGTGGCAAATGGAAAGAGATTTGATGTTTTCTTGTTCTACAGTCTGAAGTCACACTTCTTCAGACGTCCCAGTTTTAATCTGCAGTCCACTGATTGGTGATGTGTGGTTGTCCTGAACTTTGATGTGCATGCTCAGTGTCTGTAGCGTTGAGTTCCTTGTATGAAACCCCTGTTGCAGAACCAGTTTTCATGAAGGATGAGTTGATGTATGGTAGTACCCTCAATGAGTAGTTGCTGTTGTTTATTTTGCTTTCTCCTTTTTATATGTCACCTTGATATGTGGGTTTATCTTTATTCAATCAATATAGTTCTTGTTTTGCTGTTTTTATTGCTCAAATTGTAGCAAGCTTGAAGGGGGGAACTCTTCAAATTGGCTCCTGTGATGTTTACTTATGACCTTTTTGCTTAAACAGGATTCTCTACATTCTGTCCCAGTCTCAGATTGAGCATTCTTTGTCCCAGAGCTGGGACTCAGTGACTTATCCCAACAATCCTGATTCCTTTGGGACTGGAGTGGTACTTGGAGAACAAAAGATGGAACTATTAGCATAGAGATGCCATTGCTTTTTAGAGAAAAGCAAATTGAAACTACACTGAGATTTCACCTCCAGTTAGAATGGAATCAAGAATACCAACAGCAGGGGGCAGGAGCGGTGACCGCTCAGCGGTTGAAGCAGTTGGAGCTCCTGCCTGGCACCGCAAGGACCTGAGTTCTAATACCAGCGTCACATACACAATTGTCAGAGAAATAAAGGCCAGATGAAAAACTAAATAAAGTTGATTTTCTTTAAGAAAAAGAAAAAGAGAGATGCCGTTGCCATTGCTTTACTTCAGTGGACAGTATTAGAAACTGTACCATTTCAGTGAGTCTAAGATGTAGTCAGGTGTATAGTTTCATGTGCTGCTAAGACCAAATCATTGCCAGCTAATTTTAGGACATCATCAAATGCAAGGTACATCCTTATTTTAGATATGTTAAATAGAGTACAAAATGTGCATCTTATTATCAATGAAGTATGATTTATTGAATGATGAATTCATATTAGTATTTTAAATTCAAATTTAATATTTCAAGCTTTTTCAAGATTGATTTTATATTTGTATGTTTTCTCTTTCCATGAATGTCTGTGTCCCTCATAACATTAATATAATTATATATTTGCCTTATTTAATGGTGTACATGAAGTGATTTTTAAAATAATGTTCTTGGGGCTGGCAGTGGCTCCGTGGTAGAGTGCTTGCCTGGAATGTGTGAGGACCTGGGTTTGAATCCCAGCACCACATACACAATTAAGTGTTGGAAAAACAAAAAACAAATGAAAAAGTATATAAAATTGATTTGCTTTCTCTGTTCACTTCTAAAAGGGTGGGAGTTGCTGGGGCTATAGCTGTTTTAAGCATCTTTGGGTTCTATCTTCAGTATAAAATTAATATTCTTTTTAAAAATTCATGCAAAAAAGTACAAATATAGCTTTAGCAAAAATCTAGCAGGAAGTTAGGAGAAAAACCTGGAAGTTATATGTGGCTTATTCTGGAAATACAAAGGTCTCTCCAGCCTTTGGCTTGCTGTGTAGTTTCTCGGCAGTGTTTCCAGATGAATGGGAATTTGTCGTTTTTTCTTTTATGTCTAGTACTTGCACCTTTTTCTTAAATGTGAAAATCTTGAATCAGCTTGTCACGTTCCATAAATGCCCTCATTGTCACATGGATTGAAGTTGTCTTGCGTCTTATAGGTCTATTTGGTGGGTATTGCTATCTATATGATATGTGTATTAACATTCACTTAGCATAATAGACTTCATTTATTTGGCTTGACCGGCAGGAGTGTTATGATCAAAGTACAGCCATACTTTAAAAGGTGATGGTTCTTTTTTTATTTTTCCAATGAAACAATATAATATATTTATATTCTGAAAATTAGATTTACCCCGTAAAGCCCCCCCAGTTACCCACCCTTGCCCCCCCACCCTTCCTAGTATATCTGTACAAATGCCTTAGGTTGTATGTCACTACACCTTTTCAGGGATTAATATATGAAGATATACTTGTGTCAGCCCTACCAGAAGTAATTAAGACTGAAGCTATAAAGAATAGTTTCCTAGACAGGAGTGCCTAAAAAAACCACAAATTTTTTATGAATCAATTCAAGACCTATCCGTGCCCTTATTTTGGTAAGGTTAAAATGAACTGCTACTGAGGCTCCCCTTCCAGAATTTGCAGTTCACCACTTTCAGCCTGGAGACCTGATTTTAAATAAGATCTGGTAAGCAGCCAAGATTCAACTGAGCTGAAGAGAACCTTACCAGTTGCTCCTGATCAATGAGATGGGTATCTAAACCATGAAAAGAGAGCTCCTTGCCATGGCTGATTTTTCACCTCAAAAAAGTTTATATATATATATATAAAAAAAGTATATATATATATATATTTATTTATTAAATGGCACATGGCAATATAGAAGGATATAGTGACATTAGTACCAAAGAAAGAAAAAGGAAGGATTTGTGAGAAATAGGAAGTCTGATGATCCATTTTCAGAATGCAGCCTTGAGGTTCTCATATAAAAAGAAGCCATCTCAAGTCAGGGTACCCTGAGGCCAGGGGGAAGCCATGTTTAAAACTCCCCAACATCTGTCTCCTGACACCTGTGAGCGTCACCCACCTCCTATACCTAGCTTGCCGCCTTTGACTTCCTACCTACTTCCTATATCTGGCCCTAACCAATATTATCCAGTCGCATAGATTGTACCCCTGAGTGCCTCCAATCAGAGTGAAGGGCAAGATTACATCAGACTGGGGATAAATACCCGTGGATTTCTGTTGTGGTAGCCTGTGTGCTTCAGAACCTCCCCCTTGAAACCCCACCCTCCCATGGAAGTAAAATCTACCTTTCTCCCCCCACCCCCCCAAAAATGCTCCAAAAACAATTTTTTTTCTATAAAGGTCCTGCAAATATTTTTTGAATTCATGCCTGTCTCTGCCTCATGTTTCTGTGGTGGTTGTTGTTGTGGTTGTTGTATTGCCATATTTGGGATTTGAGTGTATTTCTGCTAATATTTACCATTGAGTATAATCTTGTTCCTGGGTTTTTGGTAGATAACCTTTCCTGTTTAACAATATTTTCATCTATTCCTAGGTAGATAAGGGTTTTTTAGAGAAATCATAGAATTGACATCATTTGATAGAATTAGCCTATAATATAATTTAGGTCTAGTATCTTCATTGTGAGACGTTTTTAGACTACTTATTTAGATTTGCTTTTGAAAACTAAGTTTTTCTGTTTCATCTTAAGTCAATTTCTGTAAGGTCTCATTGTGGAAATGACCGAGTTTACAAATCGATTGACACAAAGCCGTCTAGAGTGTTCTCTTACTGCCTTTAAACGCACACCTTGTTGACAGCTCTGTTGCTCCCCTTTTCATTGCTCATACTGGTGGTCTTCTCCTCAGTTTCCATGTTCTCCTGATTTTCTTTATGAAATGAACACAAGGACAAACATCTGACTTCTCTAAGATGACATTTTGTGCCAGATTTTTCAGAGCTCGTTTTTAGAGGGTTTCTCTTCCTCCTTCTCTGCGAATCCACCTATCCAGCTCTCACTGTGTTCCACGCATGCATGCTCCACATGTCCCCATAATCATTTGGCAGTACTGAAATCAGTGTTTCTTTTGGAATATACAATTTAAAGTTAGAAGTCATGCTGTTTTTGTTGCAGTGGTACGAAGCAACACATGTTATAGCACATCCTATTTCTTTTATTTGTTTGGTGATGCATGGTAGGATGTTGGTCAGGAGTGGTTGCTTCTGTCTAGACCCTCTTGAATATTCTACGTGATAAGGATCTTAGGCAGTAAATAATACTGAACAGAATTATTGTTTTAGGGGTAAGACTTGTTCGATTAGATACGCAGTTTTATAGCTCTATTTGCTACTGTTTCTTGGTCAGTATTATTTTATATAAAGTACCAAATACCATAAATAAAAATTTCCTAGGTTTTTATTCATCACAGTTGGCACATTTGGAAATGTATAAGGGAACTTTTAGGATTACAGTGGGTTGGGGATTTAAACATGGGGATAATCTGTTTTGCAGTATACAGGACTGCCTGTTCACAAAGAAATTTTCCCGTCAGAAATGCCATTAGTGCCTCATTGAGGTACATCCAGAATCTACTGCGTTTGCTGACCCATGTGACGAAGCGGAAACCCAAAGGAACAAGGAAGGCAGTGAGATGAGCTGGTGCTGGCTTGGTCGTCCATACGCAGTTTGGCCATAGTAGTATCCAGTGTTTTGGATAAATCGCTTAAGAGGGCTCGTAGTGAAATCTCTTCTTAAAAAGCATTTGGAAACACATTTTCAAACTGTGGCTCAGTAATTTTCCATTGAGTGCAAGCATGCCATGCTCATAAGTCTAGGACAATATATTTAAGACATCGTTGCGATGTAGAAACCCCAATGGATGTGTATTATTGTTTTAGCTGAAATAAAAAATTTTGAGAACAGTGAAAAAAAAAATAAAAACAAAAAACAAAACCCCATTTTTTTAGTTGTAATTTTTATGTAATAAAATGTACCCGTTTAAAATACATAGTTTAGTGACTCTTGACAGGAGTGTGTGTTCATCAAGCCACCGTGACAATGGATAGTGGATGTTTCCATCCCACCTAGCTTGTCTTCTTGCCCTCAGTGTGGTCTCTTTCCCCCTCCAGCCCAGAGCCCAAGCAGCTGCTCATTATGTTTTCTGTCGTGGTGAGTGAGTTTGTGTTTTCTACAATCTTTTTTGAATGCAATATCACAGTGTGTGCTTTTTGTTTGGCATTTTTTAATCAACTTCATAATTCTGAGATTCACCAGTGATACTGCCTGTATTTACAGTTGCATTGAATGATGAGTAGTAGTCTATTGTATGAATATTCCACATTTTATTTCTGCCCTGGCCTTTCATGAATATTTGAGTTGTTTTTTTTTTTCCATCTATTACAGGTTGAGCATCCTGAACCTGAAAATCTGAAACCTGAAGCTTTTTGAGTGCCAACATAATGCCACAAATAGGAAATTCCAAACATGTTCTCATGTTTGGCAAATTGCAGTCAAACTGCAGGCACACTAAAAATAGGATGTAAAATTACATTCAGGCCATGTGTTTATAAGGTGTATATTCAACATAAATGAACTTATGTTTGAACTTGGATCTCATCCTCAAGATACCTTGTTATGTCTCTGCAAATATTCCACAATCCAGAAAAATGGAGTTCTGAAATGCTTCTGTCTCCAAGCATTTCAGATGTGGGATGCTCAGCCTCTGCTGGTGAAGGTGTTCTGTCAGTCAGCTTCCTGTGACTACAGTGCAGTCTGAGCCGGCTACTTATGGAGACGGGAAGGTTTGCTTAGCTCTGCTGGAGGTGCCCTGGCTTTGTCCACTGTGAGGGAGGAGGCATGTCAGAGCTCACCACTCTAGCAGCAGAGAGTGAGGGTGCTCCCAGTGACCCAGCAGAGGACAGGCTCCACCACCCTGGAGAACAGCCCTGACAAGTGAACCTGTGGGGAGCCCTGGTCCAAGCCACTGCTGATGTGAGGAGCGCTCATCTCTAGGATATTGAGTGGACATGCTTTCTCTGAAAGACAAATAATCGGCTTGCTTTGTAAGTTTAGGTTTAACTTTATTAAGAAACTACCAAATAGGGGCTGGAGCTGAGGCTCGGTGGTTATGGTGCTTGCCCGGCATGCGCGAGTACGCCAAACCCCAGCACCACATACGCAATGAAGTCTCAGGCAATGAAAGCCACATGAAGAACTAAATAAAATTGACTCTTTCTCCCTCCCTACCTCCCTCTTCCCCCACCCTGTCTCTCTCCGCCTC
>PVKS010047013.1:0-13021 GCA_004027875.1 Aplodontia rufa | reverse complement strand
GGATCATGTCATCAGCAAATAGAGAGAGTTTGACTTCCTCTCTTCCTATTATTATCCCTTTGATTTCTTTCTCTTGCCTAATTGCTCCTGCTAGTGTCTCAAGAACAATATTGAATAAAAGAGGTGAGAGCGGACAGCCTTGTCTTGTTCCCGACTTTAGTGGAAATGCTTTCAGCTTTTCTCCATTTAGTATTATACTTCTGCTATATTCTTGTAATTTTTTAAATCACTGTCTTCTGGATGTACATGATGGTGAGCTTCACTGTCACATTCATTCCACTGTCTTTCCTTTTCCATCCCTCTTCCCTTCCTTTCATTCACCTTTGTCTACTCCACTGAGAAAGTGTGTTATATATGCACAATAGAGTGTTACTCAGTATAAAGAAGAGCAACTTTATGGTATCTGCTCACTGGTAAACGGAGTGATCTGGAGACTATCATGCTAAGTGAAATAAGTCCCCAAAAGTCAAAAGTCGAATACTTTCTCTGGTATATGGAAGCTAATCCAAAATAAGGGGTTGGGGTTAAAAATAATAAAAAGAAAGATCAGTAGAGCAAACAAAGGAGAATGAAGGGAAAAACAGCATCTTTAATAAACGGTGCTAGGAAAACTGGATATCCATACAGATGAATGAAACTAGAATGTCCAATATGATCTTCATCCAAAAACAGATACACACTTCTATTTCGCCAGCCAAAGACAACCAAGTATGCAAATATGTGAGATACCTGGTGAGAGTAATCATTGTATATCACAAACAAGTGATAATACTCTCTCGCCTCCCTCAAACCCACAGTACAAAAATGTACTACCAGGCTTGAAGCAAATTCATTCTTATTCTAGGAGTCACTTCCCTATTTTCGTTCCCCTTAGGCCACAACTAACATAGAAACAGAGAATATGAAAATATGGTATACCCTTCTCTCACTACTCCTGCCTTCAGTCCTTATTATTTTCACAATAGTGAATCTTAGGCAAGAGTCATTGCCTTCATTTTCTGTTTCATAGTCCTCACCAAAAAAAAAAATGGTTTCTGGGCAGAAGTAGTAAACATAACATTGTCTATTGTTACCATAGGCCTTGAAATCAGCTTGAAGTAGGGCTGAATTCTAAATTTTTCATTCACTAGGTGTGTGAACTTGAAGGAGTCAGGTAATGTCACTGAGCCTCAGTTTTCTCATATGTCAAATGGAGATAATAGTAAAAATTAATTTTGTTGTGAAAATTGAGTGGCATGTGTGTATGCTGACTGGCATAGAGCCTGACACATTGCAATAACTGGTAGCTATCATTGTCACCATCACTAATACAAATTATAGTGGCTATGTATGTGCCATTCACCTGGAGGTTAAAAAGAGGCCATCCCTGTAAGGAATATAGGGTGACTCTAAGAAAAACACCTTGCCTGTGTAGCAGACTTAGTGTCTTTCTACTTTATATAGAGAATAAAAACTTACATTTTACTAGGAGTGTTAAAAGTTTAATTCAGCCTGAATGTAAAGGATACTATGACCATTTAAGGATTATTATAATCTCATTATTGTCTAAATATGAATACATGTACACCTTGTATTCATGTTTGGGTAGAAATTCGTCCTTTTGGGTGAATTTGATTTTACTGGTGCACTTTGCCATCAAATCCAGAGAGTCAATAATTCATTTAGCCAATGGACTTAACTCATTTTTTTTCAGAAAATGTCTGGATCCTGTGAGGATTATGTTTGCAAAGATGTTCTAAGCATGCTTTGTTTTCTGCATAGGTTTCGTATTTTAGTTTTGAGAGCCTGAGAAAGAATCAATGTTTTTTTAATGTTTTTTTTAATTCTAGGAAGTTATCAGGAATTTAGTCAAAAGATATGTGGCTGCTATGATAAGAAATTCCAAAACAAATGAGGGACTAACAGAAGAAAATTTTAAGGTAATTTGATCATGAACTGGTTTACTTTCTCATTTCTTAAGTATCATTTAATCTCCACAGTTTTTGAGATTTCTGGTGGTAGAATTTCACCTGCTTACAATATAGCAAAATCAGCTACGATTTTTAATCCTAGAATTATGTGTCATCCAGGACATTGAGAGACTTTACCAATGTCTGTCACACCACATTCAGTTTTATGAACAAAAGAAGTCTGTTTTATGCATTCTTTTAATAATTTGGGTATCTCTCAGCGTGGGAATTGCACTGTTTTAATTGATGTGGCAAGAAAGCCCGGTGAGGAGTAACACAACAAACAGAAAATGCCCAGAGACTTAAAGACCTTCTTTACCTAAAAAATACAAAGATCCAAAAAAAATCTATTATTAAACCTAAAGTCTTAAGAAACTCTGCCATTAAACACAAAAATGTTCCTATGAGAACTAGCCTAAAATACTGATTCTCTTTTGTCCTCCAGGGCACATTTTGCAGTCTGGAGATATTTTTGGCTGTTACAATGGCATCTAGTGGGTAGAGAGAAGGATACTGCTAAATATCCTACCATAAACAAGATAAACACAGCAAAGAATTCTCCAGCCCAACATGTTAATAGAGTCAAGGTTGATAGACCCTATCTAGAATGTATAGAAACACACACACACACACACACACAGGTTTTTCCTGTCACATAGATGATCCATAGATGTAAGTTATTTGGAGAATGTCTGCCATGTGTCAAAAACTCTACTAAGTACTCGGGTACACTGATGAGTAAAATCTTAACTTGCCCCTAGTTTCATGGAGTGACAAACAATAATATAGGATGATAAATGATTGAGTGTTGTGACAGGGTAAACACAAGGCACTTTTAAAAAACAAGAGATCAGGGACTCTCAATTGGGATGTTGGCATTCAGGATAGGCTTTCCAGAGGAAAGATGTTTAAGCTGAGACTTGAAGGAGGAAACAGATAAACAGGAGTTGAAAAAAGTGCTCAAGACAGAACAGCACAAAGGCTCAGAGGCAAGAGAGAATATGTTTATATTATATGGGTGGACAGTAGAAAGCTTGGGGAAGAAGAAATGAGATTGGAAAGATTGACAGGTACCAGGATTTGAAAATTCCTGAAGACCCTGATATGGCATTTCTACTTCTTCCTAAGATGAGCGATGTTACATGTGTTAAGCAGGGGGATAAGATGATCAGATTTAAGCATTCCAAGATGGTTTTTAAGGGAACAATCTAACATCCAAGCAGCCAGGTAGAGAGGAGACATTTCATAGGGACTTGAATTAGCAGGGGCCCCTATCCCCAAGCAGCAGTCTCATCACCTGCCATTTCACTTCTCGGATTTCATTCCTCAGACTCTTAAAAGCTTTTTCTTCTTCAGTGGTCCTTTTCTATGCATTCACTTGTGAGGGCCAATGCCCTAATCTATCACCTTCATTGTCAGTTAATACTATTAGTTTGTTGATATGCTCCTGATGGGGAGGTTCTGGAATCAACTTTATTCACTACATAATCTTTCAAACTAATTTTTCTTGTGCCTGAATAATGTAAGCTTTTTTCTGGTATTACGTGTACTTTGTGGTTTGCAAGACCTAGAATATTCTAAACGGCATTTAATGTGCCCATTTAGAACTAAAGTTCAAGCTTCTTGACATACATGGCTTCCCTCTTTCCCTAGGAATTAAAGCAGGATATCTCCAGCTTCCGATATGAAGTGCTTGACCTTTTAGGAAACAGAAAACATCCAAGGAGAAGCTTTTCCACAAGCAGCACTGAATTCTCTCAGAGGGATGACACCAATGATGGCTGTGGTGGAGCTCGGGCCAAATCCAAGAGTGTCTCATTCAATTTAGGCTGCAAGAAAAAGGCCTGCCATGGGCCACCTCTCATCAGAACCATGCCAAGAGCCAGTGGTTCCCAGGGGAAGTCAAAAGCTGAGTCATCAAGCAAACGCTCCTTCATGGGTCCTTCTCTGAAGAAACTGGGTCTCCTTTTCTCCAAGTTTAATGGTCACATGTCTGAACCCAGTTCAGAGCCAATGTACACAATTTCTGATGGAATTGTCCAGCAGCACTATATGTGGCAGGACATCAGATATTCCCAAATGGAGAAAGGGAAAGCAGAGGCCTGTTCTCAAAGTGAAATTAACCTCAGTGAGGTAGAATTAGGGGAAGTCCGGGGTGCTGCTCAGAGCAGTGAGTGCCCTCTAGCCTGTTCCAGCTCTCTTCACTGTGCATCCAGCATCTGCTCCTCAAATTCTAAACTTTTAGACTCCTCGGAGGATGTATTTGAAACTTGGGGAGAGGCTTGTGACTTGCTCATGCACAAATGGGGTGATGGACAGGAAGAACAAGTTACAACTCGGCTCTAAGTCAAGTCCCTATCTCCTGTTTTGGAACTCAAATGAAAATTTGTAATTTCCTTACTCTCAGAGGTTACATAGAATACTCCCTCACTGCCCCCGCCTAGTAAGGAGAGTGAAACTCCTATTATTTTCACCCTTCATAACCACATTCTCCATTTTTTGTTCTTGTTTTATTACTATCATTTGCCTTTGAATACCTATTAAGTCCATCTCACAAGCAACTGAAGGGGTATTGCCCCTAATCAGCAGAGGTGCAGTCGGGTCCTTAACCCTCTTGCTTTGCTTTTGTTTTCTTACCCTTGCTTCCTTGAAGCTCCAGGTGCCACTTTGCTACTGTTGCTGCCGCACAGATTCCTGACCTTCCTCAGGATCTCACGCCACCTCCCTACAGGGCTGACGGATATGGTCAGCAGTCCCCACCAGCTCTCAGATAAGGCAAAGCAACCTGCCTATCTTTGTTACCCTTCAGTGCTACACGCTGCCCATGCTGGTTCAATGAACAGCATCAAAGGGAGGCTGAACAGACTCCAAAGAATTGTCAGCTTGTGGTTTCTAGGTATAACTGGCCTTTTTGTTTTGTTTTGAAACACAACTTCTCAATTGTGGGGGCTGTTGAGTTTTTTTGTTTCTTAAAGATGTATTAGTTTCTTAATGTGTGCCAGTGAGATATTTACCCTATAGTATATGTCATATCTAATAAGTTAGGCAAATCCTGTGTTTGTGTATTCAGTTAACTTACATTTTAAAATTTGATAGTATTGAAATTAGTATTTAGGATGTATACTGTTTTTTAAAAACTTCTACTACACTCTAACCAATATCACTACATCTCATACATTGGCAAGAAAAAATAATTAGCTGGCATATTTATAGGGTCCTATCTACTGTTGATAGTTTTAATCATCATTGCTCTCAAGGCATTTGTAAGACAAAAGCCTGGATTTGAAATATTTTTTACTGGAACAATGACATCTTGCTGAGATATTGAAATTTGAAAAAAGCATCTTCATTTTAATTAACTGCTTTCTTGGAAAAAAAAGGCCAACCAATTTTACATCTTATATAACCTAATTCAGGTTGCAGTTTTAATATTCACTGGGGACAGCAGAAGTGCATGTGTAAACTTATCTTAGATATACAACATAACAACCCTAGCAGATCCATGGACCTGTAAACGTAAACCAAATTCTGTCTTCAAAGAAAGCTGCATTTATAAGTGCAAACAAATTATTTTCCAAAGCTTAAAGAGTACTTCAGCAGAATACAAAGGTTTAAGTTTAAAAATCAAGTCATGATGCATGTGGTCATCATCTAAGACCTGATAACCATAGCAAGCAATAATCTGCTGAACAAGGGTATTTTTTTTTACCAACATTAGCACAAATGTTTCCCCAATTTTGGCTGTAACAGGACCTCAAATCGTCCTAGATCTAGCCTAGAGAAGTAAAAAAGGTTAGACATAACCTTGAGCTGTTAAATGTCAACACCAAGAATTGATCTTAATTCTTGTGCATAACTTCCAGTAAAAGTGAAATGAGGAATTTTCAAACAATGAATATGTCTCCCAACTAGCTTTTAACAGTGTAGTTTGTTATTCAAATGGATTCCTATCTCTATCCTTAGCATTGGTGTCTGATGGTCAAAGTGTTTCACATGGAGAAGAGTTAAGCGGGGGAGGGCAGCAAGAGGAGGTGTTGAAGAGTAAAAACTCAGATTCAGGGAAAAGTAATCAAGAGATAAGCTGTGTCAAGACCCATTTGGCAAGGGATTGCCCCCAAAATAATTCCTTGATCATATCTGAAGTGGTCATTTATTCAAATCCAACTTCTCCCCTGCTTCACTAAATAGGACTATCATAAATGGCTCAGACATAATTTAAAGCAGGCTCCTTTCTAGAAGGACAGTTTCTAAAGTTACAGATTCAACTTTCCTGATTGTCAAATTCATTAATAATAACAGAACCTGAGCTACATTCCTAACTCATATTGATGGTACCAAACCAAAACAAACCAAAACAAAACATAACAATATTTCATTTGAAGAAAAGCATGTCTTTCTAACACATGCACCATCTGAAAACCATTCTAGCATTTATTTTTATCAATTTGTCAGAAAACAGAGTAGTCAGACATAGAGTCATGTTCCAAGAGTCTTCTCAGTTATATTCTAAAGAGAGAATAAATATTTAATCACAGTAACCTGTCTACTGAAACAAGTGTCATATTTCATGGGAAGTATATTCCTTTCCATCTTAGGGTTATTGTCCTTGTGACAGGCTTAGGACTTCACCAGTTATGGTGAAGCTGCATTTAGGATGGGAGTTAAAGCTAAGCAACTATTGCCCTAACTTCGTTGTTGGCATCAACATTAGCTTTAACACAGTAGAAAGTACGAGGGGCAAGAAATTTGTTTTCACTTCTCTACTCTCTGGATCAGCTAATATCAAAAAAAAATGTATTTGAGACTGAGGATATGGCTTAGTGTTTGAGTGCTTGCCTAGCAGGTGTAAGGCCCTGGGCTCCATCCCCAGCAATGTAAAAAATGTATTTAAAATCAAAATGCTCAAGTATGTCCTCTAACCCCAGAGAAGGCATAAGCCAACCTGAGAGTAAATTTGCAAAATTAGAGCTAAAATACATTATTAGAGAGAAGCAATTTGATTTCAGCATTATAGTAGGGAAAAAAAGGTGATGTGTCCAGAGGACAATGACTTTTTTAAGAGCACAGAGCTGGGGCTGGACTGGTGGCTCAGCAGTTACAGTGCTTGCCTGGCATGTGTGAGTACACGAGTTCAAACCCCAGCATCACGTACACAACGAAGTGTCTAAACAACAAAAGCCACATGAAAACCTAAACAAAATTGTCTTTCTCTCTCTGGCCCTCTCTCAAAAAAAAACATGCAGAGCTAGTCAATAAACCTAAATCTACAATCTTCTAAAGAAATAAGACATTGTGTGTATGTGTATGTATGTGTGTGTGTATATATATAGTATAGATGTGTAAATGAAGTGGTCACTACATATAGCTATTTTTTTCCATTTCCCTAAAATTCTGTGAACTCCAAAAACTTCATACTGACATGTTTAAGGAACGTATTACAAAGTAAAAAATTATTATAAATACAAGAATCATTTATTTACTAATTGTCTTAAAATAACCATTCCGTAGTTTACCTCCATTATAGCTAGCTTTAACTTGTAGACACCTTGCATTCATTTGATTCACAAAGTCTCTTTGATATTAAGGTAAACATATCACAAATATCCAAACTGTATTAGAAAGTGCCCAACGTTGAAGTACATCCTCCAGTTTTAGTTTTAACTCCAGTGAAGTACAAAGATGCAAAAAAGATTCTAAATTCAAAATCATTGTTTTTGAATGCCAAATTTTAAAGGGATATAAATGCTCCAAGTTATAATTCTACTTAATTTGAACTGTGAAAAAGTTTCTAGTTCTGCCTCCCATAATCATTTATATTTCACTTTGACCTAATTTAGGCAATTTCAATGAAGTTCAAAATGTATAAGCATCTGCATATAATTTAACTGAAGAAATTGAAAAACAGTGCCTCCATTTTTTAATGGCTTAATACCTTTTTAAAAATTTTGGAGAGAGGGACAATGAGAAAGAATTTTATTTTTCATGTGACTCATTGTTCCAACAGTTTCCTTGCGTACATGGTGCTGGGGTTCGAAACTGCATCCTCATGTATGCCAAGCAAACACAGTAACCGCTGAACCACTGCTCCAGCCCCTTAATACCTTTTTTAAAAAGAACTTTATAGTTCTTACAGTAGTGCATACCTCCTCTAAACAATGGAATGGGAATTTTAGAGGTAAATATGAGGTAACACCTTAGCCAGAAAAAAATAAAAATAACCATTTGGCATTCACATTGCATTTTGGGGAAGACTCAAGTGGTGTTTTGACTTTGCTTGTTAAATTAATAGGTAAAAAAGAATTTGAAGTTAGGTAGAAATTCCTTTCTGTTTAATACTACATAAGAAGATCTGAGCATATCATCTTGGTAATCAAGTTTTCAAAACAGTGCTGTTACTTATAGAAATTAATCAATGTAAATGGTTTGAACTATTTATATACCTCTTCATACTTACTTCCACCTCCTGTAGCTTTGTCTCAAAACTATGAGTATTTAGATTGTTTCTTTGGCTTAATTGTTCCAAGTATGCACTTTGTTGGTATAGAACTAGCCACTGGGAACCAAGTCCCCCAAAATTCTATGTGACCCTACTTTAGTACATAGAAACGCTCTTTCAACTGTACTGCCAATGACCCTTTCTCAATCACCTTTCCCCAACATATGAGGGTTTTGGCTTTCCTTGCTTTTCAGGGGATGTTTGTAAAACTGAGCACCTTGTCTGTGTATATATACATCCACACACACTGATGAGTATTTGACTCATCTGGCCTGACTTGATTGGCCTTTTGGTGATTACTAGATCTTTTTGAAGGGAGGGAGGAGAGGCAGGAATAACTTCAGGCTTCGTGAGATGTGGTGAAGTATTAAAATGAAATGCCATGGCAGCACCCTCTATGGGACAACTGTTACACTGAGAGCTATCAGGATTTGCAGTTTCTGGTTTTGGGGGAAAAAAATTAAACAGTTAAGTTAGAAAAATAGAACTTACCTGTAAAGCATACATTTTTGGCCAAAGTCTATGTACTTCAGATTTACTGCACACTGGAAATGTTACCATTAATAATGCTGATCATGTGGCCTAGGATTTTCCTTATTTATGCTGCTTGATGGCCCAGAGAAGGTGCCAGTAGGTGGCCTTTGGGACCTTCACTTTTTAAAAAATATTTATTTTTTATGCAGTGTTGAGGATTGAACCCAGTGCCTTGCATGAGCTATGCAGGTGCTTTTCCACTGAGCTACGAGCCCAGCTCTGGGAGCTTTACTTTTAAAAAATGGAATGTCTGGGCTGGAGCGGTGGCTCCGCGGTTACGGTGATTGCCCGGCATGTGCAAGTACGTGGGTTCAAACCCCAGCACCACATACACAACTAAGTGTCAAGAGTAATGAAGGCCATGTGAAAAACAATAAAAATTCTCTCCCTCTCTGTCCTTCTCTCTTTGAAGTTTTTAAAAAATGGAATGTCTAAGAAATAGAGGAGTTAATTGCTGGAATGACACAGGCACCAAGCTAGGGTACAATACCATCTTTAAGCTCAGTATTTGTGCTATTCACCCCATTCCAGAGTGGATTTGTGTTTTGTACCTGTTAGTTTATTAGATCTGAGTTGTATTATTTTCTAAAGCTATAGCATCAGTGTTTGTGGTACTTTGGAAACCTATACACATTAAGAATTATATTTAAATATAAAATTAAGCAGAATTCCCTCATGTCAAAAGCTAGTTTTTTGCTTGATGTGGAAAGTTGTGAAAGCTCCGTAAAGGCTACCGGTTTGTTAGAGCATAAATGAATGGCAAAACAGCCCGCTACTTTTCATTATTGTAAACAATCTCCATACATCTGTCCTCCCTTTGAAAAGCCTTCTTTACAACTCCAAATGACTTGATAGAACCAAAAAAGACTAACTTGAATAAGTAAAAACTGCCTCCACTGTGTTGGTCATCCCTACCAATTTTCAGATTATCTTGCCCTTTGGCTTCTGCAGATGTCAGGACAACCTAACTTTGAAGGAGCTGTACATTAATGCATGTGCACCCCCCCCAAAGCATTGTCCTCAGTGTCACATGAATGAATAGGTAGGTGGCAGTGTGTCTTTCATTTAAGCCTGAAGTAGCCAACTACTTAAAACAAGTAGTTAAGCTGGATTTGATTACCTTATCTTTTCCCATGAGGTCCAATAAGCTCCAAAATATTCATTGCCACTATCTTACAACCTAGAAACCCTCTTGATAGTTTTCCAGTCTTTTACAACCATTAAAACTAACCCTCAAAACACAAAAGAGAAAGGACACTTCAAATTTTCCCTACTTTTCTTGGGAGACTTGGATGGGATGGGAGCAGAGACAAAAGCTTTCCTAGTAAAGACAAGTGTGGATAACCAACTTTGTTCCAACTTTTTTTTTTAAGTGTTCTCTTTTCCTTTTTCTTTTTTTTTAAGAGAGAAGGACAGTGAGAGACAGAATCAATTTTTATTGGGTTTTTTTCACATGGCTTTCGTTGCTCTGACACTTACTTGTGTATGTGGGTGCTGGAGTTTGAACCCATGTACGTGTACTTGTGCATGTCAGGGAAGCGCTGTAACTGCCGAGCCACTGCTCCAGCCCCTTGTTAAACTTTTTTTTTAACAACCATACAAGTTTTTAACAAAATAATATAAAATAAAATAAATAATATAATAATAATATAAAATAATATAAAATGTATAAAATATATTCTGGATATTGCAATTACCCCCAGGAGTGCCCCCCCAATTACCCTCCCTTATCCTTGTTAAACTTTTTAAATGACCAAATTGAGATGGACTTGTTCAATTAAATATGTGGTTCCTATGGGATGGGAGTGTAGCTCAGTGGTAGAGCACCTGCCTAGCATGTTCACGGCCCTGGGTTCAATCTCCAGCACCATAAAAGAAGTTGTTACTGGATTAGTATTAACATTACCTAACATCACCATTTTCTCAACAAAATTCAGAAACCAATTGTATATGAAAACTAGCTCTGAAAAATTTCTAAATCATTTTTCAAATTTTGACTTATTTGGGTTGAAAGCAGCAAGTTCTCACATGGGGTCACTACATTCATAAATTCAACACAACAGATACATAGTAAGGCTATATCTTAAATTGTGAAAAATCAGATTTACTTTCATAAATATGTATATTTTGACCAACTACTGGAAGAACTTATTTCTCCAAATTTTATCTTAGAAATAAAATAGTTTTGGTTAGGGACTGGAGCGGTGGCTCGGTGGTTACAGCACTTTCCTGGCATGCACAAGTACACGGTTTCAAACCCCAGTAACATGTACACAACAAAGTGTCCCAGGAATAAAAGTCATATGAAAAATAAAATAAAGATTGCTTCTCTCTCTCTCACTGTCCCCTCTTTCTAAAAAAACTAGGTTTGGTCAAAACTCCCTATGAAAGATAAATAAAAGTTAAAATTGGGGGAGAGCAATATGGGAGAAAAGCCAGACTGTAAGTCTGGTATTATTTTATCCTCATAAATTTGGAATAAGCATATAAAGTGGGATTATAATGAGGTTGACACTTTCATAAACTTCACAGAATATATACACTTAAATGAATGTTGTCCTTCAAAGTAGTCACCTTAAGAAGCTGCCTATAGGGCTGGAGCAGTGGCGTGGCGGTTACAGCACTTGCCTGGCATGCACAAGTACATGGGTTCAACCCCAGCACCCACACACACAACTAAGTGTCAGAGCAACGAAAGCCATGTGAAAAACTAAAAATTGATTCTCTCTCGCTGTCCTTCTCTGTTAAAAAAAAAAAAAAAAAAGCAGCAGCTGCTGCCCATATTCTAATGATACTGCCAGCGCTCACCCCATTTTGGGCTTCTACTTTCAGGAAGGTGTTCAAAATCCACAATTTCTGAATATTCCCAATGGTAGGTAATTATGATCATTTAAGATTAAATTTTTAGAAATAGTCAATGTAATTTTAGATACACCGTTTGGTTAAATGCTGAGTGATCAAGCTGAGTCCATATCTGGTTGAAAAATGTTTTAAGTGGTATTAAATAATAGGACTCTGGTGAATTGTCACAGTTGTACATATACCCCTGGAACCATTAATCAAAGTCAAGATAGAGAATATCCACAATATCCAGTAGAGATTCCTTGCTCTCTTTTTCAATCTAGACTCAAACATGTTTGGAGCAGCCTTACTGAAGTTAGCATATAACCCTCTCAAGGATAAAGAGAAACAATATTCAGGTACAGAACCTCCATCGATTTGGGAACAATCACAAAGATTTGATCCTTAAAACACCTGTGTTTAAATATTAAAATATGCTGACAATTCCAATGTCTTATACACTGAGAATTAGCTATCCAAACCTTATTTGAAGAAATGTCATTTTTACAATGGAGAGATTATGATAATTAAGCCCTTAGTAGGAGGAGGAATGGTAAAAAGTCTCTATTCTCCACAGAAAAATGGAGGGGAGGGTTTTGGACTCAATACATCATGATAACAGATACAGTGGGAGGCAGCTTTAATGGGTGCATGGCAGCAGCTGGCTGAATTTTCAGGTCATCTGAATGTTGCATCGGGTCATCCGAGCATTGCATGTTCAGAATAGGTATTGCCTGTAAAAGATCTAGTCCTATAATTTAAAGCACAATTTCATCATATTTTGTCTCAGACCTTGTAGGGCTCCCTTTTACATCACGTATTAAGTAATCAGTTTCAGTAACCAAGACAATGAAGCCTGTACTCCAATAAGCGGAATGAAAACTGTACTTGGCATACTTGGGATAGAAGAAGCAGTCAAAATCCTCAAGTGTCTAACAGGATCACTGGAACCAATGTCATTAAAATGAATGTTGTGTGAGTTCATAAGATCTCTAAGCCCAAAGGGTTATTAACACATCAGTCTGTGGCTTAATGTTAAAGCAAATCCAATTTGGTTATTTTTAACTTTAACTGTTCAAATTATTCTGTTAACCTAGTAAAACTATAGGTTTCCTTACTGTAAAGACAGAACTTCAGGACATTTCAGCTCAGATGAAAATATACACATCTTTCAAGGGAAAATATATCAATTTATTTTCAT
>PVKS010047012.1:0-13022 GCA_004027875.1 Aplodontia rufa | reverse complement strand
GGGAAGGGAACAGAGCAGGAGGACAGGAGGAGGAGGGGAAGGAGAAAGGAGGCGGGGAAAGGAGGGGGAGGACAGGAGGAGGAGGAAGGGGAGGAAGGGGCGAGGGGGAAAGAGGAGAAGGACAGGAGGAGGGAAAGGGAGACCAGGTTGGTCGACTGGAGCTGAATCCTGATACCACAGCGTGGAATCCATACCATCCACCTTGCAAACCAAAAACTAAAGCGCCAAGTTTGGTGCCTTTCTGGAACCGAGTTCCCCAGACCAATAGCATCAGGGTTCCCTGGGTGCTCCTTTGGTACCATGTTCTCAGGCCAACCCAGACCTACAGCATCGGGGGCTCCAGGGCTGGGGTCACCAGCTGAGTCTTAACCCCCGCCCCGGGGGTGCCCACCTGGCACCTGAGAGCCTGGCCCCTGCCCAGCACAGAAGAGGACAGAATGGACGAAGAGGTCACTGTGGAGGTGACAGACTTCCACCTTGGCCTTGTGGAACTGTCTGCGCAGTGTACAGTGACCACATCCACGCAGGGCCATGCGTGTTTTGCCTGCAGAGGGAGCCAGAGACCGCACTGTGCCTTCCACGACTCTCCCACGCAGGGACCTGACCCGGTGGCCAGTCCAGCGTGCAGTCCCTCCACGCCCGGGGTCCTACAGGGATCCATCCCCCTTCACTTAGATGACTGCCTGGGGTATTGGCCCTGGACAGCCTGACTGGTCCCGTGTGCCCGCTGGGACCATGGCTAGTCCTGATCTGAATTCAGGTGACCCCGGGAGTAGAGGAGCTGGCAGTGGCCTTATCCAAGTCACATCCATCCCCTGTCCCAGAGGGAGGGCTTGTACCCCGCAGGGCACACTGGAACCCAGCACCTGCAGACGTGACAGGGTGTCCGGGCCTGACCATCTGAAGAACCAGCCCCTCTGCCCATAACTCAAAGACAAATACAGACGCAGACCAGGCTCTGCCCCGCAGACGCGTCCAGAGGGAGCAGGAGAGGCAAAGCCCCCTCGACACTCAGTTGAGGCATGCAGAGAAACCCACACCAAAAACACGCACGGTGATGGACGAGCTGTGTACTCAGCCTTCCTCCCGTCCATCTGACAAAGGATTAAATTCACAAGAAAAACCACCAGGTATCCAGCACAACTAGGAACACAGAAATAAAATAAATACACTTTTTAAAACAATCTTTGTGTGGCCGGGTGCAGTGGCATATGCCTGCAATTCCAGCAACTCGGGAGGCTGAGGCAGGAGGACCTCCAGGTCGAGGCCAGCCTCAGCAATTTAGGAAGGCCCTAAGCAACTTAATGTGACCCTGTCTCCAAGTACAAAATAAACAAGCACCCTGAGTTCAGTCACCAGTCCCAAAACAAACAAACTAAGAGGGTTTGATGGGGCAGCCACACCTGCAATCCCAACTACTCAGGCTGAGGCAGCAGCGTTGCAAATTTGAGGCCAGCCTGGACAATTTAGGAAGACCCTGTTTCAAAATTGAAAGGGCCAGAAGTACAGCTCAGTGCACAGCACCTGCCTCACACGCATGAGGCTCTAAAGAGTTCCATCTTCAGTAGTGAAAAATGAATGAATGAACGAACGAATGAATAGATGGAGAAGGGCTGGAGCGATGGCTCAGTGGTTACAGCACCTGCCTGGCATGCACAAGGACTCGGGTTCAAACCCCAGCACCACACAACCAAGTATCAGAGCAACAAAGGTCACGTGAAAAACTAAATAAAATAAAAATCGATTCTCTCGCTCTCTTGCTCTCTCTCTCTCTCTCTCTCTCACTGACCCTCTCTTAAAAATAAATAAATTAAGCAAGACCAGTTTTTTAAAAATAGATGCAGAAAATGGAAGAGAAAAAGGAGGAGAACAGAGGCGGAGAAAGGAGCAGAAGAGCCCTCACTGAGGAGTGATTTTTAAAGAGTCCCAGTGGTGGAAGGAATTGGATTGAGGAAGGGATGAAGAAAGGCTCAAAGACATTCACCAGTGACCCCAGGTTGGAGCAAAGCTGCCTCCACATTCCTGACCTCCGGCAACCGTGTGAGATGATAAATGTTGCTTGTCTCAAGCTGCCGTTTGGAGCACTTTGTTATGCAGCAGTAGCTGACTGGTACACGGGGGTTGCCTTTGAAGGGAGAGCCACTTACAGAAGCTGCACTTAGTGCAGCTTCCTCTGAGCTCAGGTCCATGGGGAGGTTCAGTCCTGTGCCACCATGTGGGCAGTTGCAGGTGGACACTGAGTCGGCTTTGGCAATTTGGCATAAGGGTAATGGACAGTGTCCTGGTGCCAGATGGCTGGAGTTCAAATCTCAGTGACTGTGTGGCCCTGAGTAGGCTCATGGTATGAATGTGCCCCTTGGACGCAGGGCCTTCAGGAGGGGCTCAGGCTAGGTGAGATCAAGGTGGGGGCCCGCCAGGATGGCACTGGCATCCTCTTAGGACCCAAGCTGGCATCTGTTCCATCTCCCCTCCTAGATGTTACCCCTGGCCTGGACCCGCCAGCCTGCGGACCAGGCAGCCAAGTAACCCACGTTCTTTTTTCTGAGTACCAGGGATTGAACCCAGGGGTGCTTTACCACTGAGTCACATCCCCAGCCCTTTTATTTTTTATTATTTTATTTTTTTAATAGAGGGACAGTGAGATGGGGAGAGAATCAACTTTGTTTAGTTTTTCACGTGGCTTTCGTTGCTCCGACACTTAGTTGTGTATGTGGTGCTGGAGCTCAAACCCACATCCTCACTCAAACCCGCTTCCTCACGCATCCCAGGCAAGCACTGTAACCGCTGAGCCACTGATCCAGCCCTTTTTGAAATTTTTTATTTTGAGACAGGGTCTCGCTAAGTTGCTGAGACTGGCCTCTAACCTATGATCCTCTTGCCTCAGCCTCCCAAGCCGCTGGGGTTCAGGTGTGCACCACATCTCCTGGCTAATTACTTTGTTTCTTTTTCTCCTTTAGGGTGGAGACTGAACTCAGGGCTTTGCCCTGCTAGGCAAGCGCTCTGCTGCTGAGGTAAATCACCAACCCCACTTTGTGCTTTTTTTGAGCTTTGCAGTGGGTAAGAAAGCGTCCCCAGAAGGATGCCCTGAAGTCTTGTGTCCCCACCCCCACATCTGGGAATGTGACCTTATTCAGAAATAGGGTTTTTGCAGATTTCATTAGTTTAAAGGAGGTCACAGGGCATTAAGGTGGCCCTAAATGCAGTGTCTGAGGTCCTAACGAGAAGGGGGAAATCTGGGCACAGTCAGACAAACAGGGAAAGCCACACAAAGGTGCAGGTGGAGAGTGGAATGTGGGGCAGCCAAAGGACACAGAGGGTGCTGGCCTCCCAGAGCCCGCAGCGGGCGCGTGTACCCAGCACCCGGACTCGGACTCAGGGACCCTGGGACAAGGCCTTCCTGGGATGCTTGCTGAGGCCGCCACGGGTGTGAAACCATGTGAGCATCTCTCCACCAGATGGCAGAGGCCCAGCCTGGGCAACCCAGCCTTCCACGCATCTCGTAGGGCCCAGGTCAGGTGGGGTCAGGTCATGGGACTGCCACCTCCCTGTGGTTCCAGGGTTCTGAAGTTGCTTGCAACCCCCTCCACCCTGGGCACTCTCCAGACTCCACCGTGTCCCTGGGGGCAGGGTGGAGGTCTCTGGCAGAGGGAGGCTGTGCTGTCCTTACCTTGGCCTTGGGAGCTTGTGCGAGGCCAGCGCTCTGGCACCCAGCTGCACACAGCCCAGTTGTCTTCAGCAAAAATCCTGAAGCTTTTGGAAAGTGAATGGCTTCGTCCCTCAAGCTGCCCTGCAGACCTCGAGCAAAGCTTGAATCAAAAGCCACCAACAAGGGGACCCCTTTGCCCCCTTTCCCATTTCCTCCCCAGGGCCAAAGGCAGCCAGTCAGAGTGGCCAGAGGACAGACAAGGAACCAGGCCAACAGCTCAGCAGAAGGTACTGGCTGTCACCCTGCCCAGCCAGGGTGTCAAATAGGTCCTTTTAAAATGCTCCCAGTCCCACAGCACGCAGGAACACGTTCGAGAACCCCAGATCCGCGTGCCAGAGTTTGCTCCTTCTTGATGGAATCTTCTAGATCTTTGCTCCAGCATGGCAGACCCTGACACAGGTAGCTCTTGAGCATTGACCGTGCAGGTGGAGGCCCTCAGGAGTGGGGTTTTGCCCAGGCACTGATGCTTGCTAAGCAAGAGCTCTACACCGAGCTCAACCCCTGCTCTTTTGACGTCTTAATTCTGCTAAGTTGGGCCTCAAACTTGCTGTTCTCCGGCCTCAGCTTCCCAAGTCACTGGAATGACAGGCTTGCTCCACAGCGCCCAGCACATTTTATTCCATTTTAATCCATTCTAATTTAAATAGTCACTGCTTAGTGGGTACCGGTGCCGCAACGCAGCTGTAGACAGACGGATGTGCTGCAGCCAGAGACAGGAGACAGCAGCGCAGAGAGCGGGAGGCCCTCAGCAGCTGGGCGTAAATAAAACGCACCTCAATTAAAGGCCGGAGCAGGACACCTTCCCAGGGTTCACAGGCGGCCCTCACTTCCTCCTCACAGACACCTCCTAACCTCAGGGGGCTGCTCCCCGACCTTAAGCGCTCTGCCCTGCAGTTACACAGCACATGCCAGGGGAACAGAGGGGGGTGTCCGCTTAGACCCACCCAGGTTCCTGTGTGGACAACGCCGGGTCCCAGGATGGGGGACACGTCTGTAGCAGACATGCATGCTGAAGACGGCAGGGCCCAGGGCCACCGCGCAAGGTTCCTGGCACTGAGACCACTGAAATTCCACCAGGATTAACCTGAACTGCCAGGGAGGTGGCACACCTGTCATCCCAGCTGCTCAGCAGCCTGAGGCAGGAGGATCTCAAGTTTCAGAGCAGCCTCAGCCACTTAGCAAGACCCTGTCTCAAAATAAAATAAAAAGGGGGCCAGAGCGGTGGCTCAGCGGTTACAGCACTTGCCTGACATGCGCGGGGAAGCAGGTTCGAACCCCAGCACCACGTACACAAGGAAGTGTCAGAGCAAGGAAGGACACTTGTAAAACTAAATAACTAAACAGAATTGATTCTCTCTCTCACTGACCCTTTCTCTTTAAAAAAAAATAAAATAAAAAATAAAAAATAAAAATGCCTAGGGATGTAGTACCCTTGGGTTCAATCCCCAGAACTGGGGAGGGGGGTATTAGTTCAATTGAAGCCAAATTTGGAGAAAATTAATAAAAGGATCTTCAGGGTAAGGGAAGGTTGGAAGGCGTCACAGGGACATCTAAGGGAAGCAGGTGTGGGAGTGAGCCCAGGGCTGTCCCAGTGAGACTACCCCAGGCAGAAGGAACAGCCCCCACCCCAGAGCCCTGCATAGTGCATTTCACACTTGGAATTGGGGCTGGGACACACAGTTCCGGGTCCCCCACACACAAGACGCCACCCACCCCCACACAAGAGGTCCCCACCTCTCCCTCCTTTCTAGGCATCAGCTCAGGCCTCCTGGCCTCCTGGCCTCCCTTCCTCCTCTTCTCGCACACTCAGCTCGCCCCTGCCTTTGAAGCTTCACTCTCTGCCTGGAATGCCCACCACTCTTTCCCACCCCAGCCATGAACTTGGCAGTTCTGCACCCTCAGGCCCTGAGCTGTTCCAGCTGTCTGCTCAGATCCTTTGTCACTGGCTGGGAGGGCAGCAGGGAAAGTTGCTCACTGATAAAATGTGTAGCCCCGGGCTTGGCTCACAGGAAGCTCGGGATCAAGGGGAGCTATCAGGTTCTCTCCGGAAAGGGGACTTGAAGCATCATTTATATTGCGCATTATTTATTTAATACTGAAGAAACCTTAATTGGCCTTGATCTAAGGACCAGGGTTAAAATGCTAAAGATCCCACCCTACCTTCCCGGGCCGAAAGTCACTTCTGGACAAAGCTAAAAATTTCAGACCAGTCCCCAGTGCAAGCTCAGCCCAGGTCCCAGAGCCACCCTCTGACCCTCCAGCCCCGCGCCCCAGCCCGGACCCCACAAGGCCCGCGGCTCCTGCACACGCCGCCTTCCGGCCAGCAGGACCGAAAGGGTTAAAGCGAGCTTGCGGCTCGCTGAGTGACAGCCTGGCCCACGGCCCGAGCAAAGCTGCCAATCGGCGGCGGAGGGCGCGGCCCACGTGGGCAAGCGGCCTCGCCATTGGCCAGCGTCTCCCGCGGCCGCTGGCTGAGCCCGAACCCACGTGCAGAGGCCCCGCCTCCATCCCGGGGCTCCGCTGTCCAGGTGGCGGGGGGCGGGCCCGGGGCGGGGCGCGGAGGGCCCCGAGGGTCAAAGGGCGCGGGGCAGGGGAGGGGGCGCTTCCTCTGGGCCTGAACTTGGCTGACCTCGGGAGCTTCCTCTCTGCCTCTCGGTCCCAGCGGGGTGCGTTGGCAGAATCCGGTTTCCCGGGCTGGGGAGGGGGCTGCAGAAGCCGCCGGGGCGAGTGGGATCCAGGAGGTCCCTTTCCTCCAGTCTGGTGAATTCTGCCAAGGGCACCTGGCTAACTCCTATTCAGCCTGCAAAACCTCTCTCGGTTGACCCCGCTCTTACGCTTTGGAAAGGTGTTTCAAAGCTAAGGTTCGGCCCTGGCGACCTTCTCTGTGCTCCCCCATTCCGGGCAGTCCAGCTTCAGCTCCCACCACCGAGGGGAGAAATCTCTGGGGCCGGGGCTCAGGTCCAGGAGCCTCTCCCTCCATCTGCTCCGTGGCAGAGGGAGAGAGGTGGGGTGCTGTTCCTGTCCTCAGGACCTGCTGTCTCCTTGTTCCTTCTAGACTTTCTGGCTAAGTTCCTGGAAGCCAGGGTCGGAAGATGACCTCTCCAGGCCAGTCCAAGCCCCAGGGCACCCTCCAAGGAGCTGGGGTGAGAAGGGCTGGGTGGGACTGGGCTCTGCAGCTGGGGGCAATGACCCATCACTCCCTACAAAGGACAGGTGTGGAGCTAAGGGCCTTTTTAAATGAAGCCAGCTGCAGCCACAGGTGACGGAGCAGGAACAGGGCCCGGTGCGCACAGTGTTTGCGGAGAGGCGGGCTGGGCAGGCCTTCCTAACGGGAAGGTGTCCCTTGGTTCTGCAGTTGCCAGTGTCTACCCACCTATGATAGGGTCTACCTTACAGGGCTGGTGAGGATTAGTGGAGAGCACCTGCCTCACCTGAGCCAGGCACTGCAGAAAGAAACTGAGTCGTCAGTTGGGCCCCTTAGGAGGTTAATGATGGTGAGGAGCGGCAGCCATAGATGCCATAGCTGGTGTAGCAGGCGGAAGTTGCTACCAGGCATATGGTCTCTTAGGAGTCCAGGTGCTGCTGTGGAATCTGCTATAAGGAGAGGAGCTGGGTTGCCGGGGTCCTCCCGCCCTGGGGCGGGGGCTTGGCTCTGGGAGGGGCTGCTGGTTTTGTTCACCCCTCGTTCAATGTTTCCAGCCTGGTCCAGGAGTTTCCAGCCTCAAGAGCTGTCCAGCAGCTCCAGATACCCTGGGTCAGCTCAGGGACCAGTTCCCCAGGTGAGGCCAGTGCAGGGGTGGCAAGGCAGGGGAGCCCCCCTCTCCTTGGGAGTCGCAATGGAGCCCACCCTGGCTCTCATTTCAATGTCGTTTTTCTTGTTCGGTCTGGTTGCAAGCCGCTTGAACTATTTATTTATTTGTTTGGTACTGGGGATTGAGCCCAGGCGTGCTCTACCGCTGAGCCACATCCCCAGCCCTCTTTATTTTTTATTTTGAGACTGGGCCTCACTAAGTTGCTGAGGCTGGCTTTGAACCTGTGATCCTCCCGCCTCAGTCACAGGATGACAGGGCGTGTTCGATATGCCGGGCTTCTGTTTGGTTTTTTAAAATACCGCATGCATGTAATCTTCTGGAGAGAGGGGCATGTGGCTGAGCGTGGAGCTCCTGCCCAGTGTGCGAGGCCCTGGGTTTCCTTTCGACCCCATCGGACAAGTCCTGAGGGCTGTGGAGGCAGCTGTGGCGTCAGCTCCTGGAGGGAGGGGTCTGGGGGTGTCTCCAGCGGCTGTCTCCCCACAGGCTTCTTCCTCGAGTGACTGCGCGGCTGGACAGCATCTACCACCTGGTGAGCCAGGCTGCCCAGGTCCACTGGCCCCTGCCTGCCCTAGAGAGGCTGTGCTGGCTCAGCAGCCTGCTTTGGGGACACCCTGCTTTTGCTGGCTTTGGGCACAGTCTAGAGTTCTTAGGAGTTTTCAAAACGCATCCCCTGCTGCAAACACTGGACTCCCGTGTAGAGTCATGCTGTGTTTCACTGAATGTCTGACACGCTGGACTGGTGGCCACCTCAGTGGCCAGGGGCCCTAGGAAGGAGAGGCCACAGGCAGTGCAGAGGGGGTCCAGCTTGGGTGGTGGCACTATAAGGGCTTCCAAGGGCTGGGGACATGGCCCCATCCCTGCGTGGCCTTGGGTTTCATCCAGCTCTCGCACAAAGGGAAGATTGCTGAGTAGACTTCAGCCAGGTGCCATGCCATAGCTGGGTCCCCAGGTGCTGTGGAGGTGGAGCCGAGGACAAGTTAGCAGCCCTATGTCAGGGAAAGGGCTGGGGAGGGAGCTGGGTGGCAGAGTGCCCTGAGTTCTACTGAGTGGCTGGAGGGAACAGGGATGGTGATGTGCTAAGGCCCTGGGGCAGGACCAGCAAGGAGGTCAGTGGGGCAGGAGGGAGACCAGGTGCCCGATGGACAGGGCCCTGTGGGTGTGGGCAGGGGCTGCTCTCCAGGTCACTGTACTCCTCATGAGCTTCCACTAAGTGTGGCAGCTGCTGTGCCACTTGAGGAAGGCCCAGAGAGGCGCGGCAGCTCACCCAGGGTCACAGCACTCAAACACCGCCCTTGCCTGCTCCCATGGGCCACCTCCCAGTATGACCCCTGCCATTTGCAGTTCACCAGAGTCCGACAGGACCTCCAGGAACATGACAAGCAGGTGAGTGGGGGCTGGGTGCTCAGAGCAAGAGGGATACAGACTGGGGAGGACCCCCTGACTCTGGGGGATGTGGGAGCCACATCTTGGTGACCTGCTCTGCCCATCCTGTCTCAGCCTCCAGGAGACTGGCTGGCCCTGTCCTTCCTTCCCTGCTTCCTAGTCCCCATGTGGCTCTGAATACGTGGCAGGCTTGCTACTTCAGGTTGGGTGCATGGTTCTGTGCTAGACCCCAGGTCACATGAGGGGGAGCTCTGCATGGGGTGCCTGGCTCCCTCCTAGCTGGGGGCTCCTGGCCCCAGCCAAGTGCCCGCATCTTCCATGCAACCTGTCTTGCCACCTGGTCCCTGTCTCCTGGGGACTGGCAGGACTTTCTGCTGGTGCCCGATGTGACTGGCCAGGGGCCAGGCCATTCTGCAACTTTGCAGGGCCCTGGGTGGGTGGCTGGGGGAGGGGAGCAGGAAGCCACCAGCAGGCACTGTCCATTCAGCAGATCACGTCCATCGCCTGCTGGCCAGATGGGAGCACCAGCGCTCAGGGCAGGGTGTGGGGAAGTCTGGGAGAAGGTGACGTGTGAGCAAGGTCAGAAGGCCACTAGAGATGGCATGGAATGGGGAAGACATTCCAGGCAGGGCACAGCTGGGCACAGGCCTGGGCAGGATGGAGCCTGTGTGGCGGCGGGAGCAGAGGTGGGGACAGCAGGACATGCAGGCCTTGTGCTGGCTGGAGGTGGGAGCCAGGGAGGGCTGTGGGGAGGGAAAGTAGTGACCTGACATGAGTGCTGGGGGCACACCCTGGCTGGGGCCAGGGGGGGAGAGCAGAAGCCAGTGGGGACAGCTGGGTGTGAGATGCCCAGGTCACTTAAGCGGTTGTGTTTGGGGAGGGGCCGGCAGCAGTTGCAGAGTGTGGGGGTGAGAACCCAAGGAAGAGCCAGGGATTGCTGCTGCTTGCCAGTCCTGGCCCGGGTGGCCCCCTCCCCTCTGCCCTGAGTGGCTTTCCCGGCATCCTCCTGTGCTTTGAAACTCCCCAGGAGCCACAGCTCTGCAGCCCCTCCCTGGGGAGGCCAGCAGCAAGCAGGAGGGAGCTGCTGAGCACAATAAAGTGCTGGTAAATTGCACATTAACAAGGGGGTGAATTGGAGAGGGCTCCCCTGGGCTTTGTGCTGGGTTCAGCCGGGAATCCATCACTGGCTGCAGGGCCAGCTGCCTGGAGGCGAGGGCTTGGTAGTGGGCAGGTGGGAGGGTGAACTCTTTGCCCCTGAAGTGACATCTGTCTCCAGACCTGTTCCCCGTCTGCAAAACTCAAGTGGCAGGAGGACTTTCAGTTAGGACTGGCCAAAGGTGGCACGTGATGAGTGACCTTCAGTGTGGGAACCGTCTCTGGGGATTGGCGCTGGGTCAGCATGGGGTGCTTCTGGTTTTCTTGGTATTAGCCCTGGGTGGCCAAAGGCCAGCTCCCTGCTCCCTGTGGCTGTTGAGTTGAAGTCCCAGCTAGCGCCAGCCACGAGTCAGCAGGCCCCAACCCAGCCATGCTGAGCAGCCACCCCTCGACCTGCAGGAAATGAGGCCCAGGACTCCCCATGCAGACCCCCAAAGCCATGGGTGCTAGACCGCCTCTGACATGGCCCAGCACCTGTACAGTCATCCCCCACCCCACAACTGAATCGTCTCGATGCCTGCCTGCTGCGTGCATGTCACCCTTGGTGTTCAGGGGACAAGGAAAGGCGTGCGCTCAGGATGAGGCGCTTTTCTCCTAATATATCCCGCCTGGTTGGTCGAGTGCTGGCCATGCAGCCCGGGGGTGCAGGGGTCTGCAGTGAAGGTGACCTGGGGCTCCTGTCCTGGGGGTGGTGGCCATGAGGATGGGATGTGTCACAGGCTGAGGCCGACTGCTGTGTTGGAGCGCCCGCTTGGCGCCAGGCCCTGCAGTCTCTGAGCCCTGCCACTCGAGTTCACGTGCTCTTCTGGCCTGGACTGGGCGTGATTCCCGCTGCCCTCCTGCAGGTGGAAGCCTTTTTCCAGGTGGCAGAGGCCTGCAGCCAACCCCTGGACGGCCAGCCGGTGGAGGTGGGTTCTGGTCCCCGAGGAGGGAGGGGACAGGCTCAGGGGAATAGCCTGGCCCTGTGCCTCACAGCCTCCTGCCTGTAGCACCAGGGTTGCCAGGAAGCCCCCAGCCCCCAGGCTCCCCAGCCCCCAGAGGCCGGGACCCCATGGGAGTCGGACTTTGAGGACGTCGTGACCAGGAGGTCATCGGACTGGCGGCAGCCCCAGGGAAGGAAGGGCCCAACGGAGGCCTGGGATGTGGAAGGGCTGCCGCCCTGGGACACCCAGCTTCAGTCCTGGCAAGATGCCCTCTCCATGCAGCTCTGGCAGATTTTTGCCGATATCCACGCTAAGGCAGATCAGCCTAGAAGTGAGTGTCCCTGGGGGGCAGCCCCTGGCTGTGCCCGGGCACAGCCCGAGCCTGGTGCCATCTCTCTGTCTTGTCCCTTTCCCTGTCACAGTGACAGAGCAGGCGCTGGGCCTGGTGAGTGAATGCAGTTCTGGGCAGAGGGCTCAGCCAAGTGCACCTCCTGCCCAGCTGCCCCTGGGACCCCCAGGAGGGTGTGGGTGGCATAGAGTTGAAGCCAGCACCTCCAGGCTGGGCCCAGCAGGCGGCCTGGCATCCCAGGGCCTGTGGTTCCATGCTGGTCTGATGGGCTCCCCTGCTTCTCCGGCAGGAAAGCAGGGGCCAAGCACAATGCGACTCGGTATCTGAAGGCTCCTCCGGTAATCCCCGCGGGAGGGGCTGGCTTGGGAGCCGGGCACCTTCCCTTGGGGCCTCCTGCACACTGCCCTCTCTCTGCGTAGTTCTCAGTGTGGCCGAGTCCTCTCCCAGCTCCCTGGAGAGTCCCCAGGAAGAGACTGCAGGAGCCGGCCCAGCCCAGGTGAGAGCCAGGCTGGGCCACGGAGGCTGCCAGCTGCCAGCTGAGGGTGGAGGCTTAGGTCAGCTGTGCCCTCCTCCTCCGAAGGAGTCTGCTGGAGGAGCCTCTCCCTTCCTGAAGCTCATGTGAGTGCCTGCACCGTCCACCTTACTGGGGGAAGGGCAGCAGGGCATGCCTAGCCATTCTGCATCTCCAGGGGGAGGGACCAGAGGTAGAGGGCACCGCAGTGCTGCGGTCGCCAATGTGAGCTCAGAGTCAGGTTAGAAATGCACACTGCTGTTCACAAATGTCACTGCCCATCCCTTAGCAAGCAGCTCTGGTTCAGTGACTGGGGAGAAATTCCCAGGGAGGGGCAGGGTGGAGCAGTGTTACAGCTGAGTGCAGATAATCCTAGTCTCGTGGGTCTGGGAGATACCAGAGGGAGAAGAAGGCTTCCTGGTTCAAGGAGTTTTAATACTTAGGGCCTGAAAGGATGAATAGGAGTTTGATTCACTGGGCAAAGTATTCTAAGCAGAAGGAAGGAGTGTAGCATTAGGACAGTGGGAAAACGCTTGGAGGGGCACTGGTAGGAGGCTGGGGGGACAGTGCTAGAGGAGAGGACTCCCATCTGGAGAAGAATGAAATCCCTGTAGGGCTTGATGCTTGCCCCTCTGGGGCAAAGCTGCCCACAGGCAGGCAGGTTACCCCAAGCCTCCCTTCCCAAGATCCTGGGACCCCGAGGACTTTGAAGATACGTGGAAGAGGCCAGATGCCTTGTCCTGGCAGTCCAGGAGGTTCGCGGTCCCCCACAAACTGCAAAAGGTGCGCCTGCTGAGACACGGGGAGCCAGTGCTGGCCACTGCCATCAGCAGCTTCACACGGCATGTGTACACCTGCAGCAGGGGCGGAGTCAAGGTGTGGAGCCTGGCTGGCCAGGTGATGGAGGACAGGTTCCCTGACAGCCACCTGCCCTCACACAAGGTGAGGAGGGACAGCTGCCTGCAGCTGGGGGTGGCAGGGTGAGGGGAGCCACCTGCCGCAGCTGGGGGTGACAGGGTGAGGGGAGCCACCTGCCGCAGCTGGGGGTGACAGGGTGAGGGGAGCCACCTGCCGCAGCTGGGGGTGACAGGGTGAGGGGAGCCACCTGCCGCAGCTGGGGGTGACAGGGTGAGGGGAGCCACCTGCCGCAGCTGGGGGTGACAGGGTGAGGGGAGCCACCTGC
>PVKS010047011.1:0-13018 GCA_004027875.1 Aplodontia rufa | reverse complement strand
TGCCCAGATCATTAGGTAATGTAAGAAGGCAGCAATATGACTTTGTCGCTGGAATGAGATTAGAGATTGGATGAGGGGGAATGGAAGTAAAGGACATAAATAGAACAAAAGGCTCTAATCACAAAACAATTTTATATTTTAATACTTTTTTATAAAGAGAGAGGGAGAGAGAGAAAGAATCAATTTTATTTATTTTTTCATCTGGCCTTTGTTTCTCTGACACCTAGTAATGAATGTGGTGCTGGGGTTTGAACCTGGGTCCTTGCACATGCCAGGCAAGTGCTCCGACCGCTGAGCCACCGCTCCAGCCCTCCAGCCCTATTTTAACTCTTTTTATTATACCCTGAGTCTGGCTGGTTGGGATTTTGCTCGTCTTGTGTTTTCCCCTCAACTTTCTAGGCGGTGTTCTTATCTCTGCAATGTTATCATGCACCTGCAGTTCCACCCCGGGCAGCTAGAGGGCTCTGTTCCACCATGGGCCACAGTGGGTACAGCTTTAGTCCCAGGTGTCAGTTGATGCCAAGCACCCAATCTCCAATCACTCAACGAGTGTCTTCAAAGGTCACAGAACAGTCTCCACAACAGGACAAAGCTCAGTTTGCCATCTTCTCAGTTCTGACACTCCAGGGTTCTCAATCTGCACTGCTTATAACTGGCCTTTCCATCAAGCTCTGTGCTCACCCGTTCTTTTGCTCTCATTCCCCTACTTCTGGGTGATTCTCCTGGAGCTGAGCCTCCCTCACATTCCCTTCCACAGTGTCCTCAGAAATTCCAGTTCCTCTCTTGGCTTTCTTCTGAGTTTATTTGGCCACCCTGTTGCTCTGTAGATTAAACTCTCTGAATCTCTACGCTCACTGCAGGTCCAGCCCCCTGCCTCTTTTCCTTGGCTGAGGGTACACTGTTCCTGCCCCTGCATCATTCTTTCTTCTGCCGATTTACAAGAGCTTCTTTACTTAGAAAAGGGCTCCCTTGTCTTCGCTGGCCTATTCCTTTCATCACCAAATAAGGAAATACACAGAGTCTGCTGCTCCCATTGCTCCATCACCACTTCTAGCTTCATTCTTTGTCATCTGGTTGTATTCACTACATCTTTATGAAACTAACAAGATGATGTCATCATTGACCTCCAAACGACCTAATCTGATGACACCGTTGTCATTGTCCTTTCCTCAACATTTTCTCCTGCCTTGTATCACACTACATTCTCTGGTTCTCTAGTTACCTCTTCCCCCCGCACCCCCGGCCTTTGGTACAGGGATTGAACTACTCTTTTCAGCAATAAAACCATAGTATTGTGGGCTAGAGCAGTGGCTCAGCAGCAGAGCTCTTGCTTGGCATGCATGAGGATCCGGGTTCAAACCCCTACACCACATACACAATTATGTGTTGGAAAAACAAAAACCAGATGAAAAAAATAAATAAAATTGATTCTCTAATTAAAAAAATAGTATCGTGAATTGGTGCCATGAATATTTAACAAACACTTATTTAATATCAGGCAAAATATAAGGTAATTTATGTCTGATTTTCTTTAACTCTCATGCTGAGGGTTATTTCCACAAGGGAGATGAAATTATTTTCCCACTTTACAGAGAAGGAAGCTAAGACCTGGAGGTTTACAGAGCTAGGTGATATACTTAAGATAACAAAGCTGGTAGGAGGTAGGAGTTACAGCTAGACTGAAACCCAGGGCTACTGAATTCCAAAGCAGAGATTTTTTTTTTTGCCTGTAGAGTATTTTACTTCTATTCTGGAAGAACAATGCCTTTCATTTTTGCTTTCCTGGTTTCTCCTTAAATGTGAGGCTTTCTTAGAAATCACTTGTGGCATATCTGCCCACCTGTCTATAGACGTTTACTTTTACAAAGAAGAATTTGACTTTCATGATGTGAGCTGTCTCCTTTACTCTCTCCTTCAGTTATGAAACACTTAACACATACACAGAGCTGGGCACATTGATGCACCCCTATACTCTCAGCGACTAGGGAGGCCAAGGGAGGAAGATTACAGGTTCCAGGCCAGCCTGGGTGACTGATTTAGTGAGGCCCTATCTTAAAATAACAAAAATAAATAGGGATGGAGATGGTGCTCAATGGTAGACAGTCCCTGGGCTCAATCCTCAGTTCCTCCAAAACACAAAGGAAAAGAGAGAGAGAGTCACAGAAGTAGAAAGAATTGTGTGATGGTGACACCCCTCTCTGGGCACTGTAACACAAGCTCTGTAACCACTGCTCCCCTTCTCCACTTCTGCTGGATTATATTGAACCAAATCCTAGAAATTGTGTCAATTCCTCTGTAAGTATTGCTGCAAGTCGAAAAACAGCAGTTCAGTCAATATTGGGTGGTCCTATAAGATTATAATAAGCTGGAAAACCCTTATCACCTAGTGATGTTTTAGCCACCCTAATGTCATGTCACAATACGTATTTGTGGGGATGCTGATGCAAACAAATCAACTATGCTGTCCGTTGTATAAAAATATAGCACATATAATTCCGTATAGTAGACAGCACTTGATAATAGATGTCTGTTATTGGTTTATATGTGTGTTTCTTTGTTTACGTCAACTAGAGATTGAACTCTGTGGTGCTCGACCACTGAGCGATGTCCCTGTCTTTTTTTATTTTACTTTTTTTGTTTTTTGCTTTCTGTGTGTTTTTTGTCATTGTTGTTATTGTTGTTTGTACCAGGAATTGAACCCAGGTGCACTTAACCAATGAGCCATATCCCCTCTCCTTTTAATTTAATTTTTTGAGACAGGGTCTCACTAAATTACCTAGGGCCTTGCTAAGTTTCTGAGGCTGGCTTTAAATTTGCAATCCTCCTGCCTCAGCCTCCTGAGCTACTAGAACTACAGGTATATACCACCAAGCCCTTTATTTTTCATTTTGAGATAGGATCTTGCTAAATTGCCCAGGCTGGCCTTGAACTTGTGATCCTCCTGCCTCAGCCTCCCAAGGAGCTAGAATTTGTGAATGCAACAGTGCACTCAGCTTGTTTTTACTTTTTTTTTTTTAACATGGGGTTAACGATGGGGTTCATCGTTATTTGTTTTGTTCTGTTTTGTTTTTCCTTTATTTATTTGTATATGCAGTGCTAGGGATCGAACCTGGGTCCTCACACATATCAGGCAAGCATTCTACTACTAAGCCACTGCTCCAGCCCCTTGTATTTACTTTCTGTTGCTATTTTAGAGTATACTCTTCTACATGTGCTATGTAGCACAGCAGCAGCCTTATACATCTCATGTTTATTGTGTCCGTTGATTGCATCAAGAGGCCGTGCGGTGTGGGGTGATTGACCTGGACCAGCTAGCTCTGTGCCAGTGCACACTGTTACATTCACACAATGAAGAAAATGCCTAATGATACACTTTGCTGAGTGTATCCTGGTGGCTAGCAGGGTTTGACTGTACTTCAGTACCTATTTTAAAAATAGAAGGGCTTCATTAAAAAAATCTTTTTTTTTAAAGAGAGAGGGACAGTGAGAGACAGGGGGGGGGGAGGGAGAGAGAAACAATTTTTATTTAGTTTTTCATGTGCCTTTTGTTGTTTCAAGACTTCGTTGAGTATCTGGTGCTGGGGTTTGAACTCGCATACTTGCGCATGCCAGGCAAGCACCGTAACCGCTAAGCCACCACTCCAGCCCCTAAAAAAATCTTTAACCACAAAACATTAATATTCCTAAAATTTAGAGGTAATTCCTAATAGCAGCAACTATCCAACCAATCAAATTTCCTCAATTGTCTCATAAATCTTTTTTGAACTGGTTTGTTCAGATTATGAACCAAATAAGGTCCATAAATCACACGTGGTTACTGTGACTTTTTAAGTCTCATTTAATCTCTACATTCTCTTTTCCATTTTTTTCTTGGAATCCATTTGATGAAAACACTGGATTCCCTTGTCCTGTGTACATTCTGAATTTTGCTGATTGAATACCTACGGTGTTATTAAGTAAATTCATCTCCCCGCAGTAACCAGTAAACTGGTAGTAAGGTAGAGACCTGATCTGATTTGAGTTCATTTTTTTGGCAAGAGAACTTAATAGGTAATACCTATGGAAATAAAATAGGTCATTTCCAACAGAAATTTAATTTACATAGTTGGTATTCAGCTTGATCCTCTTTTCTTTGGTTGACATCTAGATTATTTCACTTAGATATTCTGCCATCAACTCAAAGTCAAAACGTGTAAAAATAAATTGTTCCCCCTGTGCCCCAAGACAAGCTTTCCCTCTAGGCACTTCTATTTTTGCTGTCATTTATTTTGTCCTTTTTAGATCACTTAGGCTCCAGAACTCAGGTCTCAGAGTCATCTTCCACTCTTTCTCACTCATAGGGTTTTTGGTTTTGTTTTTCTTCCTCAAGCCGGGTTCTTGTTGTTTGCTCAAGCAGGTCTCCAACTGTTGGCCTCAAGTGATCCTCCTGCCTCAGCCTCCTGAGTAGCTGGGACTACAGGGTGATACCACCTTGCCTAACTCTCCAATATTCCACCATGAGGACCTGTCAGTTATTCCTCTATGAATTTTAGCATCCTCTCCTTTTGAATTTCACACCCACTACCCTAGTATAGGCTCTAAAAGTATTGCAATAATCTCCCACTAGTCCGTATTCCCTCATTTCCAACCCACAAACTGCTACTTGACAAATCAACTGTAACATCCTGTGTCTCTTTTTACGTGTTTCCTTTCCAAACTTCAGTGGCTCCCTGTAACCCTGGAAGAAACTGTAAACTACTGGGACAAATTCAACACAATCTTGTTCCATCCCCTACATTTCCACAGCTCAGAATTAGACCTTTTTTCCCCATAGCTATGGAAATCCGCTGACTTGAACGTGTTTAGACCAGTGTCCTATCTGACACCCTATCTTAGTATTTAACACTGGGGAGTCAAATGAACCTTCCTATTCAAGAGCTGGAATAAGGCAAAGCTTCTCTCTGAGGATAATGCCAGATTTGTTTCAGAGACACTAGGGGGAAGGGAAGTTGCCTGTCACCATGGCAAACCTCTGGCTGCTAGCTTTCTTCACTTTCGTGATAGGATGTTCACAATTCTACCTCCTTGGTTCCTAAGACATGTGACTTGTCATGAACCAGCAGTGCAGAAGGCCAGCCACCTAGACTCTGCCCTTATTCCACCTGCTCTCTTCTTATTACAAACCAAAATATTCAAACACCCAACAACACACACACACACACACACACACACACACACACACACACAAATCCCAGCTGAGAAATTTCTCTAGGAGACATCATAATCCTTCACTCATCCAAGGGCTTTGTTAAGGTACCGGTAGGCGGGGGCTGGAGTGGTGGCTCAGCGGTGGCTCAGCAGTATTGCACTTGCCCAGCATGTGCAAGGACCTGGGTTTGAACCCCCTAGCACCACATACACAACTAAGTCTCGGAGCAATGAAAACCAGATAAAAAAGCTGAATAAAGTTGATTCTCTCTCTTTCTCTCTCTCTCTCTCTCTCTCTAAAAAAAAAAAGAAAGGCATTTACATCCAACCAAGATGCCTTGAGCATTACCCTGGCTTACACTGTGCCACAACCCACTGCTTCCTGTGTTAATTCCCAGTTGACACTTCCTTATAATATTTGGTGACAGGGTAGAGTGCGTGTCTAGCATGCACGGCATTCTGGGTTCAATTCTCAGCAACGCTGAAAGAAAAAAAATATTGTTGACAGAAAGGTACTGAAGGTACTGAATGAGTTGGTGCACCAGCTTTCCCTCCATGCTAAAAGCTGCATATGTCCCTTTTCACTCTGGCTGGCCGGAAACTCAAATACAATTGTAAGACTCAATAACTGGTTAATTCTTTTGCTTAGAGATGTATATTTTTCCATAGTTTTAAATTCAGTTTCTATTTTTATGCTTCTTAATACTCATTTGAGGATGAGCTGGTATGTACAGTAAGTAAATTAAATACCATTACATTCCTCAACCCACAGCAAAGTTCACTTGATTACTTCATAAGATTCAGTTTGCATATATGTATCTTTTTAAAAAAAATTGAAAGGATGCAGTATAGTTTTTTTTTAAGAGATAGAGAATCATATTTATTTATTTTTTCATCTGGCCTTTGCTTCTCCAACACTTAGTTGTGTATGTGGTGTTGGGGCTTGAACCCAGGTCCTGGCGCATGCCAGGCAAGTGCTGTAACTGCTGAGCCACTGCTCCAGCCCCTATATGTATCTTCTAATTGGACTGGTGGCCTGCCCTGTGGTCTTGCTGTTCCTCCCTGTCTGCCAGAGCCTGCAATCCTCTAGAACTCATTCAAAGACCCTCTTCTCCATGAACCTGCTTGCCAGCCCCAGTTTAGGGGAAGTCTTGTATCCTTTGAGAGAGTTAGATGCAGTTTGTCTACTATTCATTTGTCATTTATGACACACTGTCTTTCATTGCCAGATTTTTTTAGAGAGGACAATGAGAGAGAGAGAGAGAGAGAGAAAGAGAGAATCAATTTTATTTAGTGTTTCATGTGGATTTCATTGCTCTAATACTTTTTTGTGTCTGTTGTGCAGCGGTTCAAATCTGCATCCTCACACATGTCTGGCAAGCACTGTAACTGATGAGCTACTGCTCTCTCCAAAGAGAGAGTTAATTTTTTTAAGAGAGAGAGAGAGGGACAGTGAGAGAGAGGAAAAAAAGGAGAGAATCAACTTTATTTAGTTTTTCATACAGCTTGCATAGCTCCGACACTTCGTTGTGTATATGGTTGTATATGTGGTGCTGGAGTTTGAACCCAGGTCCTCGTGCATGCCAGGCAAGCATTTTTTTTTTTAAGAGAGAATAACTTTTATTTATTTTTTCATTTTTGATCTTATTCAATGTCATTCAATTCTTTATTAAAAGTGAGATACTGAACCCTTCACCTGTTATTTAATTTTCCATTTTTTCTCTTCATTCCTGACAATTTTTGCTTCATGACTTTTAGTGCTGTTTTTAGAAGCATACATGGTGGTAATTGTTATATCTTCCTGATGAATTGTCACTTTTAAAAAATTTTTTTTATTTTTGAACAACCATACCAGGCAAGCATTTTAACTGCTGAGCCACTGCTCCAGCCCCTGAGTTAATTTTTTAATTTTTTTCATCTGGTTTTTGTTTCTCCTCCAGTTAGATGTGTGTATGTGGTGCTGGGATCTAACCCAGATCCTTGCACATGCCAGGCAAGCTCTCTACTGCTGAGCAACCTCTCCATCCCTGCTGGTAGAATTTTATCAATAAATAATCAAGTAGCAAGTACTTCTACTTTACAATAACTTACTAATCACTTGAGAAAGTCTTATAGCATTCTTCCTTCAACTGTATGTGTTTTTTACTGAAAATTTCCATACTATAACAAATCTTTATTATTATCCATAGCATGTTCTGGAAGCTTGACCTTGCGGCATTCAGAGTGTTGGCATCTCTGCTCTTGAAGAGCAAGGACTAGGCTGTCAGCCTTAATGACAGCAGTGGCTCCCCAGGGAAGCACTGAGTCTATCAGAGGCCACAGGTCCAGGGATGAAGAGCAGGGAAGCTGGAGAACCTAGAGGAGTTCTCCAAGGACAGCAGCTACCTCAGTTCTGCTCCCAAAGCGTGAGACCTTCACCATGCAGTGGGCAAGGGGACAAGGAGAGCTAAAGTGAATAAGTCTCAGGCAGGAGGAGTCATAGAACACCAGGACCCTGCTTGGATGGGTCCTATTTTTAAAAGGAATAAGGATATACCCATGTTCATAGCTGCATTATGAACAAAAGCTAAAAGGTGGAAACATTCCAAGTGTTCATGGGCAGATGAATGAATAAACAAAACGTGCTTTATCCATACAATGGGATATTACCCAGCCTTAAAAGGGAAGGAAATTCTGACCCACACTCCAACACGGATGTACTCCCCCAACATTATGCTGAGTCAAATAAACCAAGCACCAAAGGTCACATATTGCATGAATCCACTTCCATGGGGTACCTTGAGTAGTCAAATCCACAGAGGCAGGAGAAAGGTAGCTGCCAGGGGCTGGGAAGAAGGGAATGGGAGTGTTACATTTAGTGGGCACAGTTTCTGTTTGGGATGATGAGAAGGTCATAGAGCTGGGGGTGGTGATGGTTACACGATAATCTAAATGTACTTCATGCAACTGTTATGGTTTTGATATGAGGTATCCCCCCAAAGCTCACGTTAGAAAATGCAAGAGAGCAGGGGCTGGAGCAGTGACCCAGTGGTTTCGGCACTTTCCTGGTAAGCACGAGGACCCGGGTTCAAACCCCAGCACCACATACACAATTAAGTGTTGGAGCAACTAAGGCCATGTGAAAAACTAAATGAAGTTGTTTCTCTCTTTGTCTGTCTCTCTCACTGTCCCTCTCTCTTAAAAAAAAAAAAAAGAAAAAGAAAATGCAAGAGTGTTCTGTGGTGAGATGATTAGATTATGAGTTCTGTGTCCTGGTCGGTAGATTAATCCATTTGACAGATTAATAATTTGAAAAGAATGCTGTACTGGGTGGTAATTGTAGACAGGCAGGCTATGGCTGGAGGAAGTAGGTTATGGGGACACGTCCTTGGGAATTATATATTTTGTCCCTGGTTTTTCTCTTTCTCTCTCCTTTCTTCCCTCTTCTTTCTCCATCCCTCCCTCTTTTCCTCTCTGCCTCTCTCCTTCTTGGCTGCTCAGAGTAGGATAGCTTTCTTCTGACATACCTTTCCACCATTATATTCCTCACTCAGACTCAGAGCAATGGAATCGGCTGACCATGAACTGAACCTCTGAAACCATAGCCCAAAACAAACTTTTCTTCCTCTGAGTTGTTTTTGGTTGCAGCAACAAAAAGCTGACTAGGACAGTCACTGACCTGCACACTTAACAATGGTTAAAATGGTTTATTTTATGTTATACACATAACAATAAAAAAGGCTTGCAGTGTGGAAGACATACACCATGGAGTATGGTATTGTTTCCTCCATTCAGTCAGTCCTGTTCCACAACCTTCATTTTGCCATGTGAGTCCACACGTACTATTTTACCCTTGGTGAGTCACGTCTGGCAATATTACATTTTCTTTTCCTGAGAGAGGTAATAAACCAATAGGCTGTCAGTGAAACATGTGAAACTGGACTTAATCAACTTTAGATCCAGGTGACTTAGGAGTGGCCCAAGGGCAATGGCTTGGGAGGGCCTGATGACAATGGCTGCAGAGACGGGAAGGGGCAGGAGGGAGGCTGGTTCACGCTCAGCATCAGGTCAGCTTCTGCCTTTTTGACCTCATGAAGCTCTATTGTGTGAGCTGAGGTCGCCAGCAGCATTACATACAGGAGGATCTCCAGAGAGGAGCATAGAAAATGGTCTACTATGGTGTCTTGCTAGCTTTCTAAATGAAAAACCCCGGCATAGCAGCTCAGTCATATTATAAACACATTATAAACATATTAAAAAGTAATTACTTTTGGAGGAAGTTAACTATGTCAAAATACAAATTAAGATAAAATTAAGAATGTTTCCACTTTCAGATTCAAAAGCACAGAACGTTTTTTTTCAGCAAGATCGTTGCCTTTCTGTATCCAGCCTTCCTGGTACCTTGGCTGCCGCACACTTTCCCTGAGCATTTGTTGAATGCCTCTCTGTGCTAGGCGTTGTGCTAGGTTCTAATATCAACCTGAACTCTCCAAAATCCATGTGGGTGTGTGTGACTGCCATATTTCAACATGGAGCAGTTAGGTGGGAAGCACTCAGTGTTGCCACCAAGAGGAGGGATTACTCATAATTGCTTGCATAATTCTATAGTCAGTCCTATCCAGAGCTGCAACCTAAGGCAAGATCTTGTGGGAATCACAGTGCAGACTCATCTATCAAGTGTGATTTTGTTTCTCCTTTGAAGCAGAGGAACATAAGAACAACCAGATGTGAAGGAGTTCTACTTCACAGTGGATCAGGAGAAAGGCTAGCAGCCTTCTGGCAGTTTAGTTAGATTCCAGCATGGATCAGGTTAGAAGACCTGAGTTTGGATCTCTGTTATTCACAGCAGGGTGACCTTGGGCACCTCTCTGAGCCTCATCAACCTTGCCTGAAAATTAGAGCATTATGTATGTGATCTGCAAAACCCAAATTGAATATTCTATCTACTGTGAATACTTTGACAAGAAGGAAGAGGACTGGCACATACTAGTAAAAGACACTGGCAAATATCAAAGCCAGAGTTAAATGAAGGAGGTTCCTAAAGTCTGACACATGAAATTAAGCAACCTTAACTTATGATCTATTCTCATTTTACACATGAAAGTACAACTTTGACATAGTTTGACCTAGAATTATCCAAGAACTTGGAGTAATAACACTATGTTCCTCTATTTGACATTGGTATTACTGAGATCATCAGAGCAAAAACAGTACTGAGTCCTTGGCCTGGATAACACTGGGCCTAATCTAGCCACATGAGCTAACAGGGAAGCTTATTTATTTATTTGTTTGTTTTAGCTAACATATCTGTTTCCAAAAAAGGATTAGAGATGACCGGGTACCCCTATAGATAACATGCATACTCATATAATTCATGCTTTATATTTAAACAAAGCACCCTTTTCTCGTGGGTACTTCATGGCTCCAGGTAACAAACCAAGCTGATCTTGGCTGGCTCCTAGAGACTCAACCCTGGCACTGGCTATTAGGTCAATGATCCCTCTGAGTTTCCAAAGAAGGGAATGACTTTCCTGAGTGAATCTGGCATTTCATTAACGTGCACTCTTTCTTCCCAGGGGGCAAACCTCACTTCTGAAAGTTGTGTACCAACCTCATTCCACTAATAGTCTCAGCTCAGGACTTCAGGATAATCTTTTCACTTTTTTCCTGTGTCTTTCCTCCCTATAGTGGCTATTCCAAAACATAAGCACGTCCCTCATGTTTCCTGACCTCCCTTGAACATTTCAGTCTCATAACGTCAGAAGGTGATTAAATATTGAATTAATAAGAAAAAAGAAGGGGCTAGGGTGGTCGCTCGGTGGTTACCACGTGCACAATTAATTGTCACAGCAATGAAGGCCACATGAAAAAGTAACTAAAAATTGCTTCTCTCTCTCTAACTGTCCCTCTCTCTTTAAAAGAAAAAAAAAGAAAAAAGAAGTATTATAAGTAAATTTGCTTAATGTTCTGCCATCTCTTTCCATCTCTACCTAAAAACTTAATGCCGGTATTTTTTTTTGTTTTTGTTTTTGTTTCTTCCAATATTAAGGATCAAATCCAAGGCCTTGCGCATGCCAAGCAAGTGTTCTACCACTAAGAGACATCTCCATCCCCCTCACCTATCTCTTTGTGGTTTCTGAAAACCAAATATCACTGCTTCCAGTCTTGATCCCCTCACCCTTCCCTAAGCCTTATTTTCCCGTAGTTGTCCCCTTCCTAACCCTGGCTCCTATGTTTTTCTCTAAAAGAATGCTTATCACCCTGCCTGATATTAAAATGACAATGACAACCACAGCCATTCGCTCCTTTATATGAGCTCTTTCTACATACTACTCCATCTCTTTTCATTTCATAACCAAGCTTCTTCTAGTAAGAGTCTGGAGTCTACACAGATGGCTGACAAATCCTCAGCTTCCATTAAATTCTCATTCTCCTAAATGCAGCTTCTACCCTCAACACATGAAAGTGAAAAGGTTAACAGTGACCAAATTCAATGAGAACTTTCAGACCGTGCCTTTCTGATCTTTCTGTGACCTTGGACACAGTTGTCCATTCCCTTGTAGAGATTCTACTTTGATGTCACATTTTTCCTTTCGGATGAATCTCTGTGGCTTTTCTTTAATGGCTTCTCTTTTGGTTTTCCTTTCATCATTATTACTGTTTCTGCTCATTTCTTAGCATATATTTACAGGGATAAGTAATGTTCCCCAATGCATCACTCCTTTGAGTGTGTGCTGTTCTCTTTCTTTCTGTACTAGGGATTGAATCCAGGAGCACTCTACCGCTGAACCACATCTCCAGCCCTTTCTAGCTTTAATTTTGAGACAAGGTTTCACTAAGTTGTTTAGGGCCTCTCTAATTTTCTCAGGATAGCCTTGAACTTGCGATCCTCCCTAGTCACTGGGAATATAGGTATGTGCCACTGTGCCTAGCTTCCCTATTTCACTGATTGTAGGCTTGACCATGAGACTTTAGTCAATGGAACATCAGCCCATTTGAAGCGAGCAAGAGCCTGATAAGTGCTTGTGAATTGGGGTTGGCCTTTTTGGAACACTTCCCAGAGACTGTCATGTCATGAGGAAGAATAAGACGTAGGACCAGGTGGAAATGGAGATAGAGGTAGAGTTAAAGGTAGACGTAGAGAGATTTTCAACTACCCAGCTTTCCCAACTAAGCTTCATCCTCAACCAACCCCCAGGTGAATTTGTTTGTCGCTGAACTTTGGGGTGATTTGATGATGTACAGTAATAGATAACTGAAAGAGTCCTCTCAGCTGTTGGATATCTTCTATTGCATGTTTCCCCAAGCAACTCATCCATTCCTAGTGTATTAAGAATATCCATACTTTAATTCTTACGACTACATCTTGAGATCAAACACATCTTCTAAGTTCACATCTCTTATACAATGGCTATCCCCAGCTGAATCATAAATGACCTTGAATTCCCACACTGATGCCCTATGTTCTTCTGAAAACTGTCCTTTTCCACCGGTTGTCTTGGTAAGTGATGTAACTAGCTACCCAATCACTCAAGGTGAAGCCCGGAAGTGACTCTTTACCTCTCCTGTCATTTACTTCCCAACAATCACTTATATGCCACATTTTAAACTTGTCAGCTAAATCTCTCTCACATCTCTTTCTTTATCTCTATCATCTTGTCTTGCCATACCTAGACCATCACAGATGCCTGCTCTCTGTCCAACAGCTCTGAGGTTTGGCCCACACACCCAAAACACCTGTATTTGCCCTGATCACTTTCCTGCTGAGTGTCTTTTCAAGGCTCTTCATGACCTATGTGATAAGGAAAACGCTTCTTAATATGCTACAACCTTTCTGACCTGACGCTACAAT
>PVKS010047010.1:0-13018 GCA_004027875.1 Aplodontia rufa | reverse complement strand
GCACCACAGCGCCCAGCTCTGGCTCTTTAATCTCCTACTCTCTACTTATTTTATGCTTTTGATTTGTTCTTTTTTTCTTTTGAAACCTCCTTTATATCTTATAGTGGTAGATACTCTGAAATGCCGTTGGCTGTTCGGGTCAAGTTGTTGAGGAGACCATCTTGCCCTCTCCTCATTCCCCAGCCTACCTGCACACAGTACGCTGCAAACTGTGGTTTGATTTTTGTCAAAATCCTTCCCCCTGCCTTTACTGCCCATCTCTCCTGGTTTTACAGAGAAGTAAGGACAAAAAAAACTCTGCTTTGCAGGTTGTTCTTCTGATTTTTAAAGAGATCCTTGTCTGCTGGGCTTCTGTTGAGTATAATAGAGAAGGTAGGGGAGGCAGCGTTCCCCAGTGGCTATGCAAGCTTATCCACAGGTGCCTTTTGTATTTCATTACGAAATACCCCCTTTACTCCCTCAGTGAGGGAAATAGAGTTCACCCACAGAGTTGGTGAATGTTTATTGTGTTCATTGCTGGGGAAAATACAGAAATAGACTTGGTGGAATAGATAAGACTGGAATAGTGAACAAGATATATCTGAAGCTGTGAGCTTAAAACAAACTGTAGGGCAACCATAGATATGTAGGGGAGAGGAGGAGGGGATAAGTTGGGGAGGGATCTAGGGAGACAGTCAGCAATGCAGCATACTCTTTACTCCCCTGAGAATCCAAATAATACTTATGCAATCATTCTGTTCTGGAAAATTCACAACCTAAACATTTACATTGTTTGTAGGGGCAAAATATACAAGATTCAAGAGACTGGAATGTGGGCGATGTGGGGTTAATTCTGGTTTAAGAAGATACATACATATATATCATATTGTTTCTTTGTATGCATTTATGATTGTACAATAACTGAACTCCTTAATAAAATATTAAAAAAGGAAAACCAACCAGCTGGTAGCACATGCCTGTAATCACAGACTCTGGAGGCTGATCCAAAAGGATCACAAGTTCAAAGCCAGCCTCAGCAACTTAGCAAAGCTCTAAGCAATTTAGTGAGACCCTGTCTCAAAATAAAATATAAAAAGGGATGGGGATGTGACTCAGTGGTTAAACACTCATAGGTTCAATCCCTAGTACCAAACAAACACAAAACAGAAAAAGAAAAGAGTAAACTTTCCTAACTGAAGGTGTAAAATTCTCTGTTACAAAAATGCTGTACAGGAGAGGGAAAGGAGAATATTGGGGAATGAACTTGACCAAGTTATGTGCATGTGTGAATGTCAAAATGAATCCCACTATTATATATAAATAAAAACTGCATATTCTGTAGGATAAGAGGAAGATTTTAATTTGAGTGGAATGCGATGCAGGATTATATTATGGCAGGAATATGACATATTCATTTCTATCATTCCAAGAATAAAATCTCAATAAAAAGTTCTTGTCCAGGATAAAGTATGAAAATTGGAGAGAAGCTTCTGTATTTTGTGATGTGGTTATCTATGTAGAAAGCCCAAATATCTCCACAAATAATTAGAATTATTAAGAGTTTATCAGAGTTGCTTAGCTCAAGAGAGTGAGTATAGTAGATCACTAGGACTTCACAGCAAAGACCATTACAGGGATAAGACAGATGTTACATAATGATGAAGGTTCGGTCCACTAAAGACATAATAGTCCCACATGTGCATGTACCTGAGAACAGGTTCTGAATGCATGAAGCAAAAAGTGGGTCAGGAAGGGTAGGCAGATCCACAGTGAGAGATGAGGACTTCAGTACTCCTCTGAGCTGCTGATAGAATCGGTGCTTAGAAACTGAGCAAGGCCATAGAGGAGCTGAGCAATATCGTTGACAGACTGTGTTGCATTGATGTTTAGAGAACAGTTACCCAACAGTTAAGAGAATACATTCTTTTCAAGTGCTCCTGAAACAGTCAACAGGTCTGACCATATCTTTAGTCATAAAGTTAACAAGTTTAAGAATTTGTAATCATGCAAAGTATGTTCTGGTTTCATAATGGAGTTCAAGTAGTAATTAATAAAAAAAAAAGATAAATAGGAAACATTGAATGCTAAACAAAATTCTTATAATCCATAGAACAAAAAGGAAATTTCATGGGAAACTGATTTTGAACATAATGAAAACATATGTAAAAATTCTTGGAATGTACCTAAAATAGAAGGAACTGAATAGCATTAAGTGTTTATATTACAGAATAGTTTCGAAGCAGTAATCTCAGCTTTTACCTTAAGAGGTGAAAAAGAACAACAAAATAAACTCACATCGGACTTATCGAGCTAAGTGGAAATCAATGGAATAAAATGTAAAACCAGCCAGGTGCAGTGGCACATGCCTGTAATTTCAGTGGCTTGGGAGGCTGAGGCAGGAGAATTGTGAGTAAAAAGCCAGCCTCAGCAACTTAGTCCCTAATCAACTTAGACCCTGTCTCAAAATAAAAAGGGCCGGGGATGTGGCTCAGTGTGGTTAAGTGCCCCTGAGTTCAATCCCTGGTTAAAAAATAAAAAAAATTGGGACTGAATAAATGAAACCAAAAGTTGATGTTCTGGAAAGGTCAATAAAATTCATCTAGCCTAAGGAACAATAGAATAGAAAACAAATTATGAATATCAGAAATAAAAGAGTAGATGTCACTACAAATCCAACAAAGTCGTTAAAAAGATTTTTGAAAAATACCACAAACCACTGTGCATGTAAATGGGTCAAGGTAGGTAAGACATAATAATTCCTTGAAACCTACAGATTGCTGAAACTCATCACAGAAGAGACAGAAATTGGAAATAGTTTTGTATCTAAAAAGAAATCTAGAAAGTTTCAGGGCCAGATAGTTCCATTTTTGAATGCTATCAAACATTTAAAGAAATAGCATCAATTTTACACTGTCTCTTTTGGAAAATAGAGCACTTCCTACCTATTTTAAGAATGAGAAACAAAGAATCAGTTTTGTACGTGTTTTCGTTTGGCCTTTGTTTCTCTGTCACTTGGTTGTGTATGTAGTGCTGGGGTTTGAACCTGGGTCCTTTCACATGCCAGGCAAGTGCTTCAATTGCTAAGCCACCGTTCCAGCCCACTTCTTACCTATTTTGTGAGGTATTAACCTAGATAATAAAATCAAAGACATTATAGGAAAAGTATAAATAGTCCTCATGAAGATAAACATAAAAATTCTCAAATCAGCAAATCAAATGTGGCAATATAAAAGAATAATACATGACAACCAAATGGAGTTTATTTGGGGAATATAAGCTTGGTCCAGTATTCAGAAATTACTTTTTGTAATTTCTGATATGAAATGACTAAAGAAGAAATACCATATGTTTGTATCAACTCATATAGCAAACACATAAGGCAAATTTCAAAATCCATTCATGATACAATATCAAACTAAAAGTATTAGCACTTTAATTTGATAAAGGGAACCTAAATAACCCTCACATCACATTTAATGTTGAAAGACTAAATACTTTTCAATTTGAAATCAAGGCACGAATATTCTCTTTTGTTTCTTCTACTTTACCTTCTATTGGAGATTATAGACAATGCAAGAAGGCAAGAAAAAAAATACAGATGGAAAGGAATAAGTAAAACTGCCCCTAATTGTAAATGACATGATTGTATATAAAAATTGAGGAATTTATGTAAAAAGTTCCTAGAACTAATAAGTGAATATATCAAAGTCTTGGAATAAAAATAGACAAAAGTCTATTGTATTTCTGTATACTTGCAGTGAACTTAGAAAGCTTAGAACTTAGAAGCTAAAACTTAGAAAATAGTATTTAGAGATAAATTTAATGAAGCATGTAAGATTTACATGCTGAAAACTATAAAACATTGAAATAAATTTGAAAGGAACTTTAAGCATGGAGACATTACATATTCAAGACTCAGTCTAGTAATGTCCATTCTCTCCACATTCTTCTCTAGATGTAGTTTTTTTTTAAAGAGTGACAGAGAATCAATTTTTATTTAGTTTTTCATGTGACTTTCATTGCTTCAACACTTCATTGTGTATGTGGTGTTGGGGTTTGAACTTGCATCCTTGTGCATGCCAAGCAAGTGCTGAGCCACCACTCCAGCCCCAGATTTAGCACAGTTTTAATAAACATTTCAGTAAGGTATGTTGGTAGATACTGACAAGTCAACTCTAAAATCTGCACGCAACAGCAAATATACTAAACTCTCCAAACGCACATGAATACACACAAATCATACAGCACATATCTTTTATGTTTTTGGCTTCTTCCTCAAAATGTTATTCTTGAGATTCATTCATACCATTTAATCTGTTGATAATTTATTCTTATTCCTCTTCAGTATTTAATTGCTCAAGAATGCCATAATTTGTCTACCCAGTCACCTGTTGGCGGACATTTAAATTGTTTCCACTTTCTGGCTTTTCTGGGGGAAGAAAAAAAGCTATTTTGTGAACACACATTTTTATTGTATTGGTAAGTGTCCAAGAGTATAATTGCTAGGTCAGTTTTATAAGAAATTACCCAAAAGTTTTCTAAAGTGTTTGTATTATTTTTGTACTCCTACAAGTTATGTTTAGTTGCTCTATAAACTTGTCAGTACTTGATATCATCAGTCATTTTGACTTTTTCACTCCACTGGGTATATAGTGGATCTCATGGTATGTGTGTGGTTTTTTTTTTTTTTAAAGAGAGGGACCATGAGAGAGAAAGAGAGAAATGACTTTATTTAGTTTTCACATGGCCTTAGTTGCTCCAACACTCAGTTGCGTACGTGGTGCTGGGGTTTGAACCCGGGTCCTCGTGCTTGCCAGGCAAGTGCCGAAACCACTGAGCCACTGCTCCAGACCCTCATTATGGTTTTAATTTCCATTTCCCTAACACTTAATGATGATGGACACATTTTTGAGTTTATTGGACATTCAAAGATCTTTTGTGAAATGTCTGTTCAGTGTTTTACCCATATTTAAATTGGATTCTTTGTTTCATCGTTTTGTTTTTTTTAAGAGAGACAAGGACAGTGAAAGAATCAATTTTATTGATATTTTTCCTGTGGCTTTTGTTGCTCTGACACTTCATTGTATACATGATGCTGGGGTTTGAACCCACGTACCTGCGTATGTGAGGTGCGCATGGAAACCGATGAGCCACCACTCCAGCCCCATCTCATTATTATTGATTTGTGGGATTTCTTTTTTTCTGGTATGTCAATGCTTTCTGAAAATTAGTAATATTATTTCCCAATGTTTCTTGCCCTTTCACTTTGTTATTAATGTCTATTGATGAAAAGAAGTTTTATATTCTGACAGTGTCCAAGTTATCATTTTTTCTTTTCCTGGTTAGTTTTTAATATCCTGTTGAAGAATCATTGCCTTCCCCCATAGAAGATATTTTTCTTTTTTCTTCTAGAGGTTTTATTTATATTTAGTCTATAACTTATCAGATTACCTTTTGAATGTGTTATGTTGAACATGGATGTAGTTATATCCTTTTTACTGATGAATATCCAGTTTGTCTAGAACCATTTGTTGGAAAGCTCATGTTTAGAAAGTCCTTTGCATTTCAGTGGACTATGTCACAAATCAGTTGCCAGTATATAGGATCTGTTTCTGGACTCTGTTTCTTTTCAATTTTATCTATTTTTTAAAAATGTTTTGTAACTACTTAGTACTTAATATGATTTTTAAAATTTCAACTAAGAAAGAAAAAGACAGTTTTCAGTCATGTGGATGAGAGTTTTTTCTCATGTTTAAATAAAGGTTTAGATTTATTTCTAGGTTATGACCTGGGAAATTAATTTGATAAGCTATTAAGCTTGGCACTGTTGTCAGAATATATAAATAAGATGAATCCTGTTGTTGAGGGACGTGTGGACTAGTGAGGGAGACAGACCGTATGGATAGTATGTCTGTGTTTATAGTAAGTCTGTTCTCGTGGCTCTATGTGGGTGCCTTCACTCAGGCACTGTATGGTGTGTCCAATCAACTGATGCTGGATTTCCAAGTACGTATGCTAACCAGTAGTTATGATTAAAAGAGCTTGGAAAAGAAGAATATTACTCTGGTGTGACAGTCCTAGAAGACATGAGAAGGTAAGACTCTGGGAAGAGGAATCTTTGTTTCCTTCACTTGTTCTCAGAGGCTCTGAAGATGGAATCTAAAGCCCCTGAGAAGGGATAGATGCCCTTTGGCTGCATGAAAGAGGAAGACGTCAAAGGATCTAGCTGTGGTTAATTGCCCCGATCTTCATGCCGTTTCCAAATGTGCCCATTAGATTTCAGTTTGGCATTTGGGAAGATGTTTGGCATTGATTTGGAGGATTTAGAATCTATGTGAACAAACAACTGAGCTAGAAGAGGTGACATTGTGGGCCAGCTGTAGTCACTGGCCAAGTTGGACTCCAATCAAAACAGAACAGTTGTATAACTTGACAGGAATTAAAAGCAAAACAAAGCAGGCATGGTGATGAGTGAGGGATTTCATGTCTTTAGGTGTTTCCATTTACCTGGGTATCCAAGAGGGAGAACAGGGTTCACAGTGCTGTTGAGGTTTTGAGTTGGAATTATTTTGTCTGTTTTTCAAAACCTGGTCCAAAAGTTGTTCACAAAAAGTGTTCTAAGTGTGCCTTGATCCTAGTGATTTGCATGGCCATACATATGCTGTCATCTCAGCCTTAGCATCCTTAAGGCAAATACAATTCATTGCATTTTATATTGTACAGTGTTTGAAAACTGGTCTTGTTATTATGTGCAGAGTTTTAGGAGTTGGACAGAAAATCTTGATGGGGCAAATAGCTTTCCCTGGGCTACCATGAGCTACAGCAACATTAGTGGGTATCTCACCATTGACTTCAAGCTTTGATCCCTAAAGGCAACTATAGAAAAGAGAAAGGAAGCAGCACATTATCTTTCTTTAGAATGGTTTCTGAGCAATATGAATCGCAGTGGTTTGGATGTCACTTTCATGGTGTTGCTTATTTAAAAATCAACAAAACACACCTCAGCTCTGTATTACAAACAGATCAAATGACTTGCTGTAGGAAAAGGTCAGTATAGCCTTGTTTAATTTTTTTTTTGACACCTTCTAGGATCATTTTGACACCACCAGTAGATTTATCAACTATATTATGAACTTGGAAGTAAAGACTTGTATGGCCCTGGTGATGGGAAGGCCTTGGGATTTCATTAGCTGTAGATGCCAGATCCCATTGATTTGGTACTTTGCTGGGAAACCATGTTAAAAGTACTGAGAATTTGAACTTTAGGATATGGTCAAGAGTGTACAATAAACTAACTTTTCTGTACAGAGGCAGATAGTAAATCTTGTAGACTTTGAAGGAAATTACTCAATCGGGCCATTATAGGGGAAAAACCAGACAATACATAAATGACAGCATTGCTATGTTCCTATAGCAATTAAATTAATAATATACACTAACATTTCTATTTCATGTAATTTGCATGTATCACAAAATATTCTTTTGATTTTTTTAACTATTAAAAAATGTAAAAATTATTCTTTGCCTGTGGAGCATTAAAAAACAAAACAGATGTGGGGCTGAGTTTGGCCTGTGAGCCATACGTAGTTTGCAGATCTCTTTGCAATGGATTATCATTGACTGGCCTTGGTTTGGGCGAGAAGACAGTGGTATTTTCACTGTTTAACTGGATTAAAACTTTGATGCCTCAGATAATTCACTGCCAAGAGGTCTATGAAGCATAAGTAAGGCCGTCCTCTGTTTAATAAACCATTGCTGTTAATTATTCAGGGAGAGAAACAAAAGTCTAGAATGCAAGTCATTGCAAAAAAAAAAAAAAACCCACAGAAAAACAGAATTATCTCGTTGCCTTTGGCCTTGAGTGGCAGTGATGAGAGCTGAACAAATGCAATTTTGTGCCTCAGCTAAGGCAGGAAGAAGATAGGTTGAATAATGCAGTAATGGTTCTTCTGGCTGCCCTCCTTGTCTGGGTTCCCCACTGTCCTCCCATTCCCAACACACACACCTAACCTAGAGGCTGGACTTTGATAATTCAGTATTGAACCTAGAGAGGGGGCAACTATTGTTCTCAAAGCCAACAAGAAATGTTGTGTTAGACAGATTGTGTTCTGTTAAGAATCAAGATGGTGGTGGGGCCAAGTAGATGTTGCTTTCTACCATTTTTCATCCATTTACAAGACTTTAAAAAAAAAAAGGACAATGAGAAACACAGAATCAATTTTACTTAGTTTTTCATTTGGCTTTCATAGCTCTGACGCTTCATTGTACACCTGGTGCTGGGGTTTGAACCCGAGTCCCTATGCATGTGAGGGAAGTGCCGAATCCACTGAGCTACTGCTCCAGCCCCTCCGTTGAGACTCTTAACTCAGGAATTGGTACTGGTAAAATCTCAACTTAGTGTAGACCCTGTATTATGGAGTACTTTTCTGCCTGGCAATCTCTCTTGACAGTGGATATCACCAACTGCTTGCTTCTTGAGGGGGGCATGACTGACTGTCTTTATGGTAAAATGAATCTTCAGCATCCTGAGGGCCCTTAGTACTTCCGTTCAACATGCTAACCATCGAACCCTCTCGGAATACTTCCCATGATCACTGCACCAGCACACAAGCAGATGAACCTAACTGGAGGATGGAACTTGCCAAAACAGGTTGGTACTACTGTGAATTCTTTACTGTTCAAGTCCTGTGGGTCCCGTTTTCTGCCTTCAAATCCTCGTTGGTCAGATTGGCATGTTCTTTCTTTTTCCAGAACATGAGTATTTCTTCCTTTTTCTGCTTTCCTTAAACATCTGTCTTCCCAGCCCTTTGTCTCACAGCCAACCTCACTTTCTACCTCCTAGAGAAAATTGAAGGTCTGCCAGAGGGATGGTGCGATGGTTAATTTTAGTTGTCGGCTTGACCGGATGAAGGGATACCCATATAGTTAGAAAAGCATTATTTCTGGGTGGCTGTGAGGATGTTTCCAGAAGAGATTGACATTTGAATTAATGAACTGAGTAAGGAAAGATCCACCCTCACTCAGCGTGGGTGGGCACCATTCAGTAGTCTGAGGACTTGGATGAAACAAAACAGGAAAGGAAAACTCTCATATCTGTATCTGTATCTACAACTATCTGTAGCTATGAGAGGTTGGTTCCATCTCTCTGGAAAGCCCTGATTGACACAGTTGAGATGACCTGAACATTCAGGATTGAAGTAAAAAGCCACCTATATGTTCAGCCATCCCCTCTTCTTCCACACCTATTCTAATAGAGGTCTCTTTTCTCTCCTGCCCCTTCATCTGCGCTCTGTTCTCATCTCCTCCTGACCTATGTATTATTTACCATCTCTTCTCTCTCTCATATCTTCAACTAATCTTTCAAGCAGTTTGTTTCATCAACTGTGGAACACGTTTGATCTTTTCCAATTCAACAACTAAAGTTCCATCAATACCACCTCTCCCCCACTCCCCTTACCATCACTTCCGGACTTTAGTAGCCAAACTTTTGGGAAGACTTGTCTGTATTCACTGTCTCTGTGCACTTGCTTCTTATTCACTATATGTCCTACCGTACCTGGCTTCTAGCTCTATCACCCTACCCAAACTGCTCTGCCCAAGTTCAGTAGAGTGGCAAAGGCACCTGACGCCATGTTGGTGACTGCAGTGGACATCTTTGTCTTTTATATTTGACTGCTCAGTGCAGTCTGCACTGTTGATCACCTTTTCATGAAGGGCTTCCCCCACCCCTTGACTTGAGTGATTGAAAAATTCTTTGGGGATTTTTTCCTGTTTTTTCTGGCTCTTCCCTATCTGTCTCCCCTGCAGGAAATAATGGATTTCGTCATGGATTATCCTATAATCTCCCTGTATGCAATTTCCTTCATGCCCTCAGTTAAATTCAGTGACCATTCTATGCAGATGAGTCACAAACTTCTCATCAGCTCATGTTGAGCTGCAGATGGGCCTGATCCACTAGGGAAAAGAGTTTAAATTTTAAGTCAATGTGTAATAGGATTTGGATGGCTTTTTAAAAAGATTCCACTTCTGCTGTGTGCAGAAGAAGCAATAGAGAGGCAAGAATGTAAGCAGGGAGACCTTGTTAGAAGGCTGATGGCCGGGAAAGAAGACATGGGAGCTTGGTCTGGCATGTCGTGTCCAGTTCGATATTCAAAGGTACCTCAAAATCGGCATGTCCAAGACCTAGCTTCTGATCTTCTGCCCAGATTTCCCCACTGTGTTGTCTGATATCACTGGCTGGTCAGTTGGATGAAACATCATAAACCCTGACCCCACTTTCTCCTTCTAATTCACCATTATGCGTGCTGGCCCTATTCCACCTGAATAGCCACACGGTAGCTAGAGTTGTTGTTCAAATCCAAATCTGATGTCATCCCCAGGATAATACCTTTCAATGCTTCACAACCCTCTGAGAATGACTGAAAAATCTTAGTACAGTTGTGGAACCTCACGTGGGGGATGTGTTCCCAGACCCCCAGTGGGTGCTGGAAACTGGATATGTCTTTTCCTATACATACATATCCAGATAAAGTTGAAAAATTAGGCACAGTAAGAGATGAACAATGATACCTAGTGGCAAAATAGAATAATTTTAACCATATAATAAAAGCTATGTGAATGTGGTCTTTTTCTGTCAAAATATCTTATTGTAAGTTTACCTTTCAGTTAAAGGAAGCAAATTTAAGACTTTCTTTGGCCTACTGGAATTGCCAGCATCAGTATTTTTGTGCTTTGGGTCCATTGTTTAGTAAAATAAGGGTTATGTGAGCACAAGCAGCTTGGTACTGTGACAGAAGAATGGATAACCAGGATGGCTACTAAACGGCAGGACAGAGCAGGATGGCTTGCAATTTCATCAAGCCCCTCAGAACGGCATTCTGTTTAAAACTTACGATTTTTTTTTTTGTTTCTGGAATTTTCCATTTAACATTTACAGGTCATATTGTGGTTTGAATATGTGGGTTCTCTTCAAAACTCATGATTAAATGTAGCATTGTTCAGAGGTGAAATGATTAGATTTATGAGGCTGTGACACTCACTGGATTAATCCATTTTGACAGATTAATAATTTGAAAAAAGATCTGTGTGTGTGGCTAGGAGGAGGTGGGTCACTGGGGGCATGCCCTTGGGGATTATATCTTGCCCCTGGCCTGCCCCCCTCCTTCTTTCCTGCCATGGACATAGAGCTTTTCTCCCATACCTTTGTGCCTTGATGTTCTGCCTCAATGAGCTCAAAGCAATGGATTTGGCCAACCATGAACTGAATCGCTGAAACTGTGAGCCAAAATAAACTTTTTGTCCTCTGAGATGCTCTTGTCAGGTATTTTAGTCATAGCAATGAAAGCTGACTAACACAAATCATAATTAACTGAAAGTGTGGAAAGTGAAACTGCAGATCGGGGATTCTACTCTATGTCCCCTTAAACCTCTTCACAGTATGGTCTTAGAGTCTCTCCCCAGCCTCCTTTCCTGCCTCCCTCTCTGTTTCTCCACTACTGTCTTCTGCTGGCCTTGTTGTCTGCTATCCTGACCACTTTGATCTCCTATTTTTCCAGAATCCTGGCTGATATCACTTTGGATGAAGATTTCCCATAATGCTTAGCTCCAGTTTAGATTGGATTCTCTTATGTTATTATGGATCCAATGTCTTTCCTTTTGTGTGCTTATCTTAGTTTCTAAATATATATACTCATCAATAGGATTATTATTTACTGTTTTTTTATGATATGAGAGACTATCAGGGTTCTCCAAAGAAACAGTTAATGGGGTGTGTGTGTGTGTGTGTGTGCACGCGCATGTGTGCGTGTTTTAAGAGACTGAGACAGAGAAAGAAATTGATTGGAAGCAGTTGGCTCAGGGATTGTGGGGCTTGGCAAGTTTGAAATTTGCAGAGCCAACTGCTAGGCTGGAGATAAAGGGAGGAGTTGATATTGCAGTATTAATTGTATAGCTTCAACTTAACCTCAGTCTTTTCTCTTAAGACCGTCTATTGATTGGATGAGGCCTATTCATATTATGGAGGATCATCTGCTTTACTCAGTCTATTGATTTAAATTTTCATCACATCTAACAAATACTTCAGAGCAACCAATAGACTGGGGTTTAGTCCGGACTGGGTACAGTAGTCCAGCCAAGTTGACTTCTAGAATTAACCATCATGGTACCATGACTCTTTACTTCCACCATTGTATCCTCAATGCCTACCACTACCATTGAAAAGGTACTCAATAGATATTGATTGTGTGGTTTTGGGAGTGTCATATTTCCATTTTCTACCGCAGTCAGTGCCAATAGGTGTAATACATTCATGGCCGTAGGCACTGTTCTTTCGAGCAGTCTTTTTGTGTTCATTCTGAAAAATTCTGTTAATAAACACTTTAGCAATTCAAGGGACATCTCTAATTTGTTTTTTCTGTCTGGCTTGTTTTCCCTGAACTTATTTGTGTATATGGTGCTGGGCAGTTGAACCTGGGACCTCACACATGCCAGGCAAGTACTCTATCACTGAGTTGCCTCTCTAGCCCCAAGATATCTCTGACTTTCATGGGTTTTTTTTTTTTTTTTGTAATTCACTGATCTATATTTATGATCTCTGTTAGCCTGTTTGTAGACTCCTATCTTCTAGTCCCATAAAAAAAGCCTTATTAGCCATTTGACTTCATCATTTGATTTACTCTTCTCTGTCTTCCTCTTGATGTTCTTTTTCTCTGTATTTTCTTGGGTGTAGTAGCCAGAGCCAACTTTGTTCTTGGTATAATTGGACCATGACTTTATTTAAGGAGATAATTGCACTTTTATTTCCTCATTCTCTTAAATTTTATTGGCCATTTTGGCTACAGCAGCACAGTGTGCTGAATTTTCTTCTGAAATCAAACTTATCATCCTGGCCCCATCTCGAGAGTTTTTTCTATTTCTGTCATTGGTGCCAGACACCAAGACAAGAATGCTTGGAGTCATCCTTGACTTTTCCACCCCCGCCCTTACCATATAATTACAAGATTCTCTTGTGCTTTTTTTTTTTTTTTTTTTTTTTTTTTTT